>RXPK01004847.1:0-67954 GCA_004143645.1 Protaetia brevitarsis
CGTTATAATAAGGCTATACTTAGCACTTATTGGTAAGACGGTGTATTTTTATAGTCATTTTTAACAAATTCAGAATTTGCCTATAGAGTAGGCAACCGAGTATGCACTTCAACTCCAATACTCCTTCATTGCATTTGAAACATGTTTTAAATGACTCTATAATATATTTCCGCCATGTTGCTGCGCACGACCCTTAATATTGTGCAGTGTTTAAAACAATTCCTTTAGGGCTGTAGGAATTATTTTTCAAAAAGTATTCGTCCCTCTACTCAAGTATGCTGTGTTCTGGTGTGGCTTTCAAAAGAGAATCGATAGACCTGTAAAGCAACGAATACGAACATTAATCTGGAATGAGTGTGGAGTTTTGGATAAGGAACAAAGTGCTCATAAAAGCCAAACAAAGGCAAAGTGGGGTAGCTTAAAAAACCGAAAACAATTAGTGAATTCGTTTTAATTGGATTCTATAACTATCTATAAATACTATGTGTCATTTAAAAAAATTTGAGCAATCATGAGGCAACAAAATTGATTAAACACCGGTCTCCTAATTTTGGTTCACCCACAACGCGAGTTTAGGTAATTCGGGGACGCCACGTGTACCTAGACCAGTCCAGCGTGCAGATACTTCAAGCTTTGGTTAGTCTCTCTTCTCATTCTCCTTCAGCAGAAACCGAAAGTAGTCACGTAGAGCGTTTCATAGTTGGGTCGCCCAACAAACAGCGGTTGTATAATTCGCTGGTATATCGATTTTGTAACACTTATGGTTTTTGGACGAATCGTGACAGCGCCGCCGCCTAGGGCTATCAAAGTTTCCCTCCAGTCTTGGCCATAGCGTCGGCAACCCGGTGGAACAAGTCTGGGAAGTGCTTTTCGAAACCACTCTTGAACGCAACCTCCGATCATTGTCGTATCGTATTCCTCCCGGTAGTGGATGGTGCGAGAAAGAGACAGGGTGTTCCTTTTCAAGCCTCCTTGCTGATGTAACTAAACCGATAACCAATCGTGGGTTGTCGAATCGTTAGTGATAAGTATAGATTTCGGTTGATTCAATCACACACCGTCCATACATGTCCCAGTGTGCCTGAAGTGCAAAAGGAAATGCTTATGACCCGTTTAAATAATTAACGAGGACAACTTTGGTCCTTGAGTATAACGTATTTCCATTATTTATGTTAAAAATAGAAAAATACTTCCCTATTAATTTTGCTTTGTGACTAGGACAACGAAAATTTGAAATATAGGCCACATATGTTTATCGTATGTTTTTATGTTCGTTTTTTCTTAATTATATAAGCAAAATTATTAATTAAAAACATTAATTTTTCAGGTGTGTCTGGCTCTGACTGTACTAGAGCATTCGCAATTGGTTATAAGCCCCAACTTATGTGCGTGGTGGCATCAGACCTTTAAAGGGTTACCAGTGGCTCATTGATATGTTTTTCATATAGAAACTCTGTCCTCTGTGCCATCGCCTTTGTAGTGTGCATTGTGTCCTGCGTCGAAGAAAAAACATGAATTTGGTAACACTTGCGAGCTAGAATGACACATTTTGATTGCGATACCTCACCATAGTGTTAACTCAAACTTAATTCACAAGTCTGATGTTAATAATCCTCTTTGGGTGCACTCAGGAGAAGGATGAAGTTATTACCATAAACAGCATATGCTGAGGCGTCTTAAAGAGCCAATGAAAGACCCATATTTGATATAGGAGTTCCAAATTGCTTCAAATAGCCATCACATCGTGGCAAAACAAGAGCCCATCTAGATAGTGAGAAAGCTTACAAAAGTTTGGAGAGCTTTCTCTGATCTCGACTCGCGCAGTTTCAATCCAGCAAGTTCCACTGCTCCATCTAAGAATAACAATCTCAGCTTGGACTTGGAGAGCCTAAGATCTCTAACTAAGTCGTTGATTTTTTTTGAGTTGGTGATAGTATGTGGCTTCTCATCATTCATATATGAAACATCAATTGATTCTACAATATTTTACCACACCCGACTCGCTGTTGCTGATATGAAGACGCTTGATCCTATCTTAGGAGAGTAGGTAATGGAAGCTGAGGGCTCTGTAATACTGGGAACATGGACGAAAGGAAGATCCGGATACATGACAGCAGGTGCATTTTTGCAGTACGGCGTTTTGGAAAGGATCCACAAGCAAAAGTAGCAGTTGCTTAGAGTGGTCATGGGTTCTTCGCCAAAATGCTTTGGAATTGCAAATCTCACTGATATCGTTATCTCCCCTATACCATCCTCTTGTCTTAATAAACTGACCACAAACATAGCAAAATGCCCTCTGCTTCAAATTTGAACCTCTTAAGGCATCATCGAATTAGAAAATAGATAAAGGTGAAATGAGAAGTACATATACAACCGTTTGAGCGCGAAATCGTGAGATGAGCTATTATATCAGCTTTAGAAGTGTAGAAGTTTTGAATCGAAGGACCGGAACATTGGATCTGTCAAAATTTAAAATAGCGCCTGAACACAAATATAGCAAAAATTATCAAAGCAGGTTGAGTCGAGTGTGAGACATCTTCGTTTGAAATATTTTCTTTTGTTTTCCAAAAAAAAAAAAACAAAATCAAAAACGAAAATGCAGATACTTGTCCACTTTGACAGACATAATTACTGACATTCCTATCGTAAATGAAATTCAATCCCGTCACTGATGCCTTAGTCCCGTATTCTACGTCGAACAGACATAATAATGTACTTCTCATTTTGGGTTTGCTTGTAAATTTTAAAATATCATTGTCTGGTCACAAAAGCAAAGTTTGTGGGAAATAATAGACTGTTTTTATACTTTTCTGACATATAGAAATCAGAAATGACAGTTACAGACCCAAAGACAAAAAAATTAATAGAAATTGTTACATAGTGTTATTATCGGTGGCCAGTGCATATTTCACCGCAGGACTCTGACAATGGCTGAATATTTTCGCATGCTTCGTATGAATGAAAATGTTACGAATTTATACGAATAAGTTCGCTCGTAGCAAGAACCCACGCGGTGACGTACGCACCAATCGTACGCCGTCTAACACAGTAACTTATCCATCAAAATTGATAGGTCTGAAGTAGTGAATTCTTTGGATTTGGCGAATAAAGCCAACCGATTAAGTGGAACGTGAGCAGTTGAGCAGTCCTTTTCTTCTTATTCTATATAGGCTGCTTTTGAAACTCGTGGAGTAGTCATGGCGCGACTGTGCTGTATTTACGGAAAATATTTTCAACTTTACAGTACTTTTGATATGTAGGATGTTGACATTTTCTCTATATAGTTTGTTATTGCAAAGAATCTGTTAGATATCTTGGAGTTTAAACGGTAACGCGGCGGGTACTATTTACAGGGGTGTGTAAAATTACATAAACACAAAAATTAATCGGGGTACAAAGATTGTTAAGGGTTAGGGCCGCGAATGCGTATTCTTCTATTTCTGCAGACGCGGCGTGCGTGATTTCGGGTATATTACCAGTAGATCTAGGTTTGAGCGAATTCAAATTTCGTAGTAAGAACGGGAATAAAATATGGTTGCGCGGTTTAATTCAACGGGAATTAAATTAGAACCGTCAATTTAGAAAAGGCGATATAGATATATGGAGGTCCGAATTCTCCGCGGAATTAAAACGTATTATTTATATATGAATTTATAGACACTTTTGGAAGGATTTATGAAATATTTAATCGGATGTGGATGTCCAAAAAGTGAGGTGAATACAGGGGCGGCTTTTGTTGTTTATAATAGGGGTATTGAAACACATAATCAAAAGTTTAAATTAGGAGGTCATTGTAATATTTTCGGGCAGAATTAGCTGCAATAAATCAGGAAGCATTTTATATTAGACGCGAATGGGAATTTATAGGAGACGTAAGAATTATAATAAATTGCTTATCTGTATATGGGGGGTTTAGGGAATTTAAAAGATCCTACTGATTTGTTATTAGATACTTGTGATATGTTGCGTGAGAGGGGTATAAAACTTTTTTGGACTAAGGCTCACGTACGTACAGTCGCTAATGAGAGGACGAAAGAGGCGGTGTCTAGAGGAGATAGCACGATATTTAGATTTGGGCTAATCTCGGCTAGCGTAGCTAAAAAAAGCGCTTACGGATAAACTTAATAATGATTGATAGGGTAGGTGGGTAGGGTAGGTGGGTAGGGTAGGTGGGTAGGGTAGGCGGGTAGGGTAGGTGGGTAGGGTAGGTCAGGGATAACATATACCAAGGAGATGGAAAACTTAATGATATAGGTGAGAGACGATGGTGGGGGACAACGCTTGAAGTACCAATATCAACTCTTAGAGGGCGTTAATTGCTATTAAGGAGTAAATGTCATTTTTTTTCCATATTAAGGTTTTTAATTAAAATTATCGTATATATGTTTCATTGCATGTTTCGAGGAAGGAAACATGCATCAATTCAAATTTAGAGCTTTGCGCTAGAAGTTAGCAGTTCTGGTATGTTCATATACCACGTTTGACACTTTCATTTTTCACATTATTCTGTAATACTACTAAATGATAAAATGAACCATCTCAATCAATATTTACATAAAATCGATGCATTTAAAATAATTAAGCTTAAATCCAATTCTTTTTGCAGATATAAGATTGAAAATTATGCAAATCTTGATGATTTTAACAGGCTTTATCTTCCCATTGTAGTCGCCTTACTAACAATAAAAAATGATGGATTAATTGTGATTTGGAAGTATTCGCAAAACATTAGTAAGTATAGGAAATATGCGAACGGAATAAATAGGAAAATACAGAATGCGAAAAGCAAAATTCCGCATAAATGCAATCTTGTCGTTTGGAATTTTGCCACATTCAAAGGTGGCGGCCAGCTGTCAAGCGGATTGTGTTTTCAAGTACACTGCACGCGTCCTAGTGTTTTATATAGTTCATTGGTAAAGGGTAACAATTTGATGAAGATTTCTTAATGTTGACAGATCGGTACAACTAAATACAATAACTGATATTAACTTGTTAAACATTTGAAGTGAATCTTCAGAAATCTACCTTGATTACACTACAAAATTGGTAATATCTATTTTAATATAATAGCGTATAATAAATTTTGTTGAGATGTAATTTTTTTTTACTTAAAATACAAATATACAAAGTATTCCATTTAAAAAATAAGTGCTTAGTGTCTCGAAATAGCGTTTTTTTTTTATAGTCATCATCGTAAGCAGCTTTAAAAATTACGCTCCTTTGCTAATTTAACCAAATTGATAGCTCCAATAAAACAAAGTGTATATACTGTATATAATTCTTTCGCCAATTTATGCAAGCAATGCAGCATCAAAAATTCTAACAAGTCAGTTTGGTAGGACATCCTGTATAATATCTATACAAAACAACGCTTTGGTAGTAATAACCATCTACTAATAACATCTTATTGCTATCGAAACTTTGCGTTCTATGGGAATTATATAGAATAAAGAAAAAAAATGCTCAACTGATTGAATCATTCCACTTATACAATTGGCGCGTTTTTAAACAACAAACAAAGTCAACGGAATTGAATTAAAAATGCCCAAGACAATGAAATTTACCTATCCATAGTCTTCCCTTTGCGTCAGCTTTACCATCGTTAAGTCTATTGCGTTTTCTGGTCTTGTCCATCGTGGCCAAATGTCTAACCTCTGTGGTTTGAGCGTTTTGCGGCCAATCAATCAGCTTTATTGCTCTATTCAATCCGATTACGAGGTTAGTTCGGCTATATTCGCACGGAATAACCAAAGTTAAGTCGCCATTGAATTCCGCCGTATCAATTTTCCCCGTTTTGACATGGTAACGGTTAAGCATACCATTGAACATATCGACGAAATAGAGAATATTGGTCCTTTCGTCCCAAAATGGTCCCTCCGCGTGATCTACAGGCTCCGTAATTTGTTGAAGAGCCTCTTTGCAAACGTGCGATAACTGTGCAAGAAATTAGAATGTTTTGTGTTATGTTTAATATATCAATTATGATATATTACACTGTTGAAAATTTTAACACTTTTTTGACTAATTTAATAGCCAGGAGAGGTCCACACTCTTTTCGTGTTATTTTGTCGAGAACTATAGAAGTTTAAATTTGACGAGCAAAGATAGTCAAGTATTGTTATTGCTAAGGGGTTATTTTGTTCCAACTGACACGTGGAATTATGATATACTTCTAGTCACATTTTATTTGATCTAGACTAGAACAAATTTATAGCTGTTTTAACATAAATGATGCGATCTATTGGATGAATTTTAAACACGTTTTCTAAACACAACGCTTTTAATATGCAACTCCTATTTCTTAGTGCTATACATATTCTCTCTTTAAGACGTTTTCTCAATTATAAATATACAGAACCACTCATCAAAAGTTTTAGTTTCAACTAAACGTACTAATATTTAAAAAATGATTTTTGAGAAACCATTATAAATTAAGTGAATGTTTATGCTATTTGATTCAAATCTGAACTAATTACGTAAATAGTTGTTCCCAATACATCTTTAAGATGTTGATATTTTTATGGCCCACTGGAATTACGTTTAATAACACCGGTTACACTTTGCAGGTCAGTCACATTTGGTGTTTGTTTGGATATGTTAATACGCAGAAACAAGGCTCGAAAACAGATACACGCGCAATGCAGGTGGGTGCGTATAATGGCAATACTGTATTAGATTAGATGGAGTTCTATATTTCTATCCGAGGGAAAAAATTCTGATTGGTTGATGCTTCTGAAGTCTAGAGAAAATAGTAAATCCTCATATATGAACAAGAATTCAACACAAATTCTATAATTTCTGTTCTACTAAACACAGTGTAAGTAATTCGGTCTGGCAAAGTTTGTAAAAATCAACACTAAAATATTTGACTAGCGCAAAATTAACGCCAACACCGTAATATTTTCAACAGTGTATATACATACCTATAAGCTAGGATGAACATTAAGAAATACTGGAACATTCTTTTCTGTACTTTGTGCTTAACTAATGCTCAGAAAGACGAGATTGATATACTAATGCAGGATGACAGTAAATGACAGTTACGAATTGTTATTTTTGACTGGTTCATTAATTCTCAAGCAAAACCATTTAACCTAGGAAAATAAGATTTGGGAAATAGGTAGGATACTTAAACATGAGCACCCATGAAGGGAAGAGATTTACCTATCTGTAATGAGATGAAAAAACAGATGGAAAAGAGTGATTAACCTTCTTACTCATACTATTATGAGATTCCAATATCTCGACAATGATACAGACTTATTGGCATTTCAAACCTTCGTTATAAAGTATACCTTCTTATTATTTTCGAAATACGAAACATTACTATAATTACTCTGTAGTACATTTGGCATTTTAACCATTATATATTTTGACAGCTTTAATATACGTTTTCGACACATAACTTTGCGTTTTTTTTTACCGTGAATGCTTCAAGCAATAGTAGACCAACGCGCAAATACCGACTATTTCACACTGAATTACATCTACCATCTGATTCAAAATGATTGTCGTAAGAAAAAAACTGTTTTCCGGAAAAATTTATCTATACTTATTACCAATTTAATGAGCGAAGTTGCTACATACAGAATTTCATAAATTAATGAATTTTTCTTGACATTTAGCGACATTGGCGTGCGTGTTGTAGTATCTTTCGATTATTTATCTTATAATTTTTTTCAAATCGTTTATATTTACACCTAATATCACCAACAATAGTATTTATGAATACCGTGAGAAAATAAGGGAATTTATCTGTGGTAATAGCTCAACAAACAGGTAAAAAATCAATATTAAATTAAGTAAATAGTTTATTACATTTTATATTTTATAGGCTATTCATACACTTCAGCGCAATGAGCTGTCAAAAGAAAGTTACATTTTCATTCCCTATAAAGTTTCTACGGTACAGGAATTATTACCATTAGATCACGATAGGCGATTGGAATATTGTCATTGGTTTAACTAACATTTAAGGGACGATGACTTGCTAAAAAATCATTTTTCTCGGTGAAGCCTGGTTTTATCTAACAGACTATATCAATTTACAAAACTATTGTATCTGGTCTGCAGAAATCACACGAATTTCGAGAAACGCAATTGCATCCCGTAAAAGTTGGAGTTTGGTTAGCTATGTCAGGCAACGAATAATAGGGCAATTTTCTCCGAGAACTGTAACAGCCACGTTACCAAACAGATGTTGGAACTGTTTATTGCAGAGTTACAAGAAAATGAGCTTGAAGCAGGTTATTTTCAGCACGATAATGCTCCAGCACATACTGCTCGACAAACCTGCCAAATATCTTCAACAGTTTTTTGCTGACAGGTTCGCTAGAGCCACAAAGATGGCCACAAGATCGCCTGATCTAACCCCATTAGATTACTTCATATTCGCTATCTAAAAAATAGGATCTATAGAAACCGCATGCATACCATAGAAGAACTGAGAGATGCAGTTTGTCACTTAATAATTATACTAATTGTATGTTATAATTTAAAGTAATAAATAAATTTAGTTAAACACCAGTTAGTACTGAATTGTAAAATCATAATTTAGTAAAGTTAAATTAATTACATTTCATTTTACAACAGAAACACAATTCCATAATCGTTTATACATAATGCGAGTTCAATATAGGTTACGTTTTCCTTATTTATGACAGATCCGTTTACTTTCTTATGTTCCAACACTGACTTAGTTCAAACCTTCATTACAAAACACGGCGGCATAATAAAACTAACACCCTGTTACTATCTATAGGAGCGGATTTGACAATCATTTTGAATCTCTGTGTAAGTGTAAACTATGGTATTCCGCTTTCTTGAAATGGAGGTGTAGATTAAATAGTATATAGGTTATCCACCTGTCACCATAGATAAATAATCCTATATTATCGACGTCAGACTTAGCAAATGCACAAACCTATGAAATTTAGGGTTAGCGGCGACTGTCCACCTCTACTATTTTTTTTCGCGGGATATTTACATCAGGATTATTTTAGAAATTCACTTGTTCGATTTTGAAGCCAATATAATTTGGAATTTCTTTCCACAATTATATTATTTTATGTTTAAATTGTGTAATTTGTAATCACAACGATATTTCTAATGACATTTATATAATTTATAATAATATTCTAATGTCATTTTGACAATTGCCATTTTATGAGTAGCAATTTTTCCTGACAGTTTTTAATTTAATACTACTAAATAATGTACACATTGCAAGAAAATATTTTTATTGTTCAAACATATTTCTGAAGTGCACAATTTCTTAATGGCGAATGGTAATATTCATACGCTAAATGTAAGCGACAATTTCGCTTGCAGTTTTCCTAGTAGAGTTGTGGATAATACAACATCACATTCGCCTAGTAGTGGTAAAGTTTCGGACGACAAGATCTGTTTTAAAAGGCAAAAGTTCTAGTAAACCACGCACACAGCAAAATATTGTTAACCACATAGAAAACCTTGTTGGCGAAAACCCACATTCAATAGTTCGTCGTTTATCAAGAATTAATAAGTTAAATGATCTGATGAATACAATTTCACAATATATTTTTGACAACATGAAACGTCGTATTACATTATGCATTCAACAGAATGGTGACCATTTTGAACACTTGTTGTAAATTATAATTAGATAAAATTTCTACAAAGCTATGAATGAAGTTATCTTATAAATAATAGTCCAATTGTATTTGTTACGAATTTCATCACACATCGTTCAATGATAAATTTTGACAGTGACAGGCAGGCCATAAGGTTTAATCGGCTTAAGTAAATAAGGCTTCTGGGCAGGAGTAGTGCAAGAAGATGCCCGCTAGGAACGCTGGTAGTAGGCTCAACGACCAATCAAAAAGCCGCAAAACTAACTTATAGTATAGAATGAGATATTGAAAAAAATAATGTTAGCTATGGACTGTCAGAATTTAATTTGTAAATATCATGCCCGGTAACATAAAGCGTGTGTAACCAAGTGATTAGTTAATCATTTGTTAGCAGTAACAAATTGTTAAGTAAAAGTTGAGTAACATAAACTTAACCATTTGTTAAATGTCGAGTAATTAGTTAACAACCGATTAATGGCTGTTGTAAACTAGTTAACTGCAAATTTACTAAAATTCATAGTTCATTTTGGTTCCGATAGAGGCCAACTTGAAACTTTGACGTTTTTACCTAGAAATTCAGTAATTGAGGTTTTGCTTCTGGTTTATGTCAAGTTTGTTATAATGATTATAACCAAAACGGATATATGGAATGATTAATCATCGTCCTCCAATGAAGAACTATTCGATATACTAGACAACATATATGATAGACGTCATAGACCACGACTATTCAGAGAAGAATCATGAAAATATAAGAAAAAAAAGGCAAATAAAATAATGATTTGGTCGTGTTGATTGTTCTTTTTCATAAAATTCTATAATGTAAATAACTGCTCTTTCATCCTTAACCCAGTAGTACTATGACAATCAAATTCAGATGTAATTTCTGCTCATACTTCGTTTTTTTTTTTTTGTTTAATAGATACTCCATCCGTTTTTTTTTTTTTTTCAACTACTCCTTTATAATTTTCAATGATCGCTAACAATGTGTGTTTCTCTTGTACCGTAAAATTTCTGGCTTTTCTCACGGCATCCTGCATTTCTCTTCTCATTATGATGCATAGTGTCAAATTTAGTGATAATATTGTCAGAAATCAAATGTTGAAATTACACCTACCTAGCCTCCATAATTATAAAAATGTAATGTAATAATCACTAAACGTATATATTTTAAACTCACTGCTGCTATCTTATTCCAAATTAATTGATCAGTGATCAAATTGAATCAAAAATAAAAATTCAGTCAAAATGTCAAATAGATTTTCCGTCTAAGTTCACATGTTCCGCCATCTATTGACGCAATCATGCACGGCAACTTTCGTTGGACATTCGGCACATTTCGTGCTTTGGTAAATCTTAACAAATGTGTAACTACCGGAATAGCGGTGGTTAAGTTAACAACTGATTTAACAAATGATTATCTCCTAACAAACCTTTATGTTACTGATTTTTGCTGTTATTCATTGATTAACTTTGACAAATGGGTAACTATTGTTTATGTTACCGGGCATCAGAGTATTAATTGTTCAACAAAATATTAATTACTTTTTTCTTTGTTTATTCATACAGTTTTTATTTGAATTTTGTCATGGATTTAAAAAGTGTGTAGCACTTTGCAAACACACTAAAGGTGTTCCTTGAAGGTTTCCTATACATAATAAATAGGTGAGTAGTATTTGTAATATTTGTAACGTAAAGTGAATGGTTGATGTTAAGGCATGAAAGTAAATTTGATTTGCAGAAGCTGCGTGTGTTTATTTGTAATACACGCCACATTGCAAACTGAAACGTATTATATCGACTATAACATCAGACTCTGCCTATAGTAAACGATCCAGGTAATTTACATGACAATTACTGTAGCAACGTTTTTTTTTTTTCATGAGAATTCACTTCTGTTGTAGGCTTTGATGAGAAGCCAAATATGTCGTCCCAGTCGCAATTTATGAATTGTGGGAAGGGTGGTAGCAATTGTTTAAATGCTTAGGCCTTTCTTGAAGCAGACAATGTGAAACTTGACAGTGAGCTGTAAATGCACTCTATTGGGGTAATTGGAGACGATTTATTAATATTGATAGTTTTAGTGTGGATTGAAATGTATGCACAGCATAAATCATTAAATGTAACAAAGCAACAGATCTAATATTTTACGGAAATTTAATAAAAGGCCACACACATAGAGAACGCTCATACTATAGGTCAACTTGAAATAAGAAATTTTCATTCACTTCGTGTAGTAATAATAGAACCCTACATTTAGGTTTATTCCATAATTCCGTTTTTATCATTCTGGGCGTTAAATTTCATCTTATTTGCGCTGCGAATGGAGTGAGGCGCATTCCGCACCGTGCATTCCTGACGCCCTCCATCTACTGAACTAGTTGAGCGACCCAAATATTAAACACATCCTTTCAGATGTGAGTCCTTCGGGGTGAATTCAGTCGTCGGTAAAGATGTTCTCTCATCCCTTCAATATTTGTATTTTAACGTGTTCACGTGTTGAATATAGTTTATTCTTTTTCAAATAGTTAAGCTTGCTCTGCCTGTTGATAACAATGGATAATGTATTTGACTTACAATTAGGTAGATACTATCGCGTAAAATCTCGTTCACATCTGTAAACGTCATTTTCCAGAGATATTTGGAATTTTTTGAAACTTAAAAATACAAATTGTTTTAAAATGAATTACATTTCAGTAAGTACTGAGTGACTAGCACTTGCATATTATAATAAGCCGCTTACCTTTTATGATAAGTAATTACAGGGGTTTACGAAAATTGGATCGTAAGGTATCTACCGACTTTCTATCCTGTTTTAGCACATTGTAAATGCTATGATTTCCTTTCACTTTCGGTATATTGCTAAGTATTACCGTTATGTTGAATATTGATATAAGATAGAGAAGACTGTAAAGGATGCCAAGGTCGCTTATAAGATTACCAGACTCATCCAGAGCCTCAAAATTGTTTTTAGGTCAGCCACCAATTTCTTGTTCAATAATACTCCAAGATGTTTTACATTTATTACGCGAAGATGAAAGTAAGTTATCATAATAATTTTGTTTGGCTCTACCTACCATCTCGACATATTGTGCCCTTTATTCGCTTCGTAAGCCACATACAGGTCCAGATCTCGGTATTTTATGAAAATATTATAAAGATCTCTTAGATTAGTTACAAAGTTTCGTAATTCTGAATTATACCAAGGTATATTGCGATTTGCTTCCGTAGCAAATTTCCGAAGAGGGAATGATATATCAAAATAATGTAGCTGGGAACAACATAGTATTAATAAACCAGACCGAAATTACAAAAAAAAATATATACCGGGGGTCCAGCCTAAGATGCAACGGTCCATAGTCGTTTTATTATTGTTTTTTTGGAAAAATGTTTCAAATAAATGTTGCCTCGAATCATATTCTACACATTTTAAAATTAGTTTTAGTAATGGCGGACTTCCGGTTGTACCGGAAGTAGATACTAACTTTAATATTTTAAATGGAACACCCTATATATTATTGCATTTTTGGATTCTTGTTAAAATTTAATAACAATACGTTAGGATACATTGGGGCTAAGTTGTACCGTTTCGGAATTACATGACGTTTTTTCCGAAAAAAATGCATTTGCAATGTCTGCGGTGTTTGGAAATATCTCCGGAAATACGAAAGTTAGAAAGATGCGGTTTTCAGTTTTCGCTTAATCATGACACAGCACACGTCTTTTATTTTAAAATTGTTTCGTTTAAATTACAGAATTATTAAATAGGGCTCTGTAATTTTCGAAATCTAAAATCATGGATTAACTTGATTTTTTTAAATTATGGTATAGCACTTTTTACATAAATGGAGTGTAAATTTAATTTTTTTATCGATTTTATACGAGTGTCATTGTATCGATCAGAACATTTTTCGAACTATATTACTCTGTCCAATGAATGGCGTACATACAGATCGAGCGTCTTGCTTGACAGTATTTGGAGATGGAGCACCAGTAGAGAGCTAACGGAATATTTTCTGACAGAACGCCCAAATTATTCTGAATAAATTCCAAATAAACCCTACCCATCAGACGTTGGTTGTGAAAGAACAAGCCTGTGATATGTTGTCCAATGATACCTGTCCACACGTTCATTGACCTGCTGTATTGACTATGTGCTGCAATAAATCGATGGGGATTTTGTGTGTCATAAGAACAACAATTGTGACGATTCGCAAATATATTTTTGTGGAAGGTAGCTTTGTTTGAAAAGATCACTATCTCGAAAAAGTTCGCAATGTTGTTTTCCTTTTTTTTTTTTTGTTGGTTTCCAGTGGTCCTACTGTATTCTTTTGGCCACTTTCTAAGCATGCCAATATTACTGCAGCCAGTCCCAAGCCTGGTGAAATGCGAGGGGAAGGTGGCCGGCGCTTCGCAATACGTATCTATCATGAAAAACTGAAAAGTTGCGAATATCTCCAAAACTTTTGGAGATAGACACAATGACACTCGTATAACATCGAAAGAAAATTAAATTTTACATCCATTTATGTAAAAATTACTATACCATTCAATTTAAAAAAATTAAGTTATCCATGATTTTAGAGTTCGAAAATTACAGAGCCCTATTTAATAATTCTGTAATTTAAACGAAACAATTTTAAAAATAAAAGACGTGTGCTGTATCATGATTAAGCGAAAACTGAAAACCGCATCTTTCTAACTTTCGTATTTCCGGAGATATTTCCAAACACCGCAGACATTGCAAATGTCATTTTTTTCGAAAAACGTCATGTAATTCAGAAACGGTACAACTTAGCCCCAATGCATGCCCAACGTATTGTTATTTAAATTCAACAAGAAATCCAAAAATGCAATAATATACAGGGTGTTCCATTTAAAATAATAAAGTTAGTATCTACTTCCGGTACGACCGGAAGTCCGCCATTACTGAAACTAATTTTAAAATGTGTAGAATATGATTCGAGGCAACATTTATTTGAAACACTTTCCAAAAAAACAATAATAAATCGGCTATGGACCGTTGCATTTTAGGCTGGATACCCGGTATATATATAACCGCAAAGGCTACTAAATATCGGACAAGTATTTATTAAATTCACACCCTTTTATTTTGTTAATTAAAAAAAATCATTTCAGCGTTGGAAAATTTGGTTTTTATTTTTTATTTTTTTCTAAATTAATTTCAATTAAATGTTAATAAGAAACGGATATCGATGCCGTAACCGGAATAAAGTCAGTGGTGGGGAAATGCCATCGGGGGTGCGTCGTTGGATTGATGTCATCTGCGAGTTGGTGGTAGACGTTTAGTGTTAGCTTCCGGACCACATCAGAGCCGAATCAACAGGTAGGATTCTATACTCTATCTTCAGTAGTTATTGTGCCGGGCGATACTAAATATAAATACGTTCATATAAAATAGTTCTTAACTAATCCGTAAGTTAATTTAATATAATTCAGCTAAGATTTGAATAGGGGCTAATTTAATTTCGTTAGGCGCTTCTTATTTTTCCTATTAATGATGCTTTTTAATTACCTAGTAATTGAATTAAATTTATTGGATTACTCGTGATGGGACTGAGGTAATTTCCAATTTTTACTTTTTATTTTATTGTTGCTTGCTGCGTTTTCCTCTAGAGAAGCCGAAGAAATTTTTATATTTCCCTAATTACAACCTTGATCGATATTATTTGAAATGTAATTTAAAACTTTTACGTGGAATATTAAACTTTAAGTGGTAAAGTTTCTGAAATTTTTGTCCTTAACTTTGGAAATTATTAGGAAAAATAATTATTAAAACTCTTTTTTTTTCTTGTCTCCAGCAATCACAAGCTACACTAAAACACATAGTGATTACACACTGATAAATGAGTGCCTTAAATATTTCGTTAATAAAAACTTGGAATTATCATTTATGGCTTATAACACATATTCGTGTTATACAGGGTATTCCACGTAACTGGTTCATTAAAAGTTTATGATGTTCTATTATTTACTTATATTTGAGATTTTGACACCATTATCTGTTCGATTGGAACTATAAATGTGAAATACTTTAACCAAAATATCACTTCCGGTTGACCGGAAGTGGATGTCGACTTTCTTATTTTAAATAGAATGATATAATTTTTTATTCATTTTTGAATTCTACAACTATAAATACGTCAGTTTTCATTAGCTATTCGTATAGCTATATGTTGCCGTTTTTGAGTTATTTAAGTTTTTCTTTTTTTTTAGTCATAATCATTGCATCATTGAGAAATTAATATCTCGGTTAATACTGCAAGTAGAGACTCCAAATTTGCTATGTTATGAATGTAGATATAACTCTAAGAAACGGTAAGCACACTTTATACATTCTAACATACAGAGTGTTCAAAACTGAGGAACAAGGTGACATATTTTCAAATGCAGAAAACTCATTTTTTTTAAATAGAACACCCTGTATTTTAATTCGGAATTAGGAAGTAAATATCATCCCCTATCACTTTATATCAGCATTCCCTATACCTATCTTTAATAGATTTTGAGATATGAACGACTGTACCTGTATCATTTATTACATTATTAACAAATTCACGTTGAATGTTATTCCACTCTTCTTGCAAAATAGTGAATATTTGGTTTACATTTATGGGAGATCTTTATAGTAGTAACTTTGGCATATTTCCGGTTTTATGAAATAACCCTAGTAGCAAAATTTAAATTTCCCACAATTATTCTTAGTAACTTCAACCGAAAGACAACAAAGTAACTATAGTAATCTAATACAAAATTATTGGTGATTTAGTGTTTCAATGATGAAGTTACTAAAAATAATTGTGGAAATTTTAAATTTTGCTACTTGGGAAGTGTGAATATTTCAAAAACTATTAGAAATAGGTAGACTTATGCCCGGTAACATAAAGCCTGTGTAACCAAGTGATTAGTTAATCATTTGTTAGCACTAACAAATTGTTAAGTAAAAGTTGCGTAACATAAACTTAACCATTTGTAAATGTCGAGTAATTAGTTAACAACTGATTAATGGCTGTTGTAAACTAGTTAACTGTAAATTTACTAAAATTGATAGTTCATTTTAGTTCCGATAGAGAGCCAACTTGAAACTTTGACGTTTTCACCTAGAAATTCAGTAATTGAGGTTTTGCTTCTGGCTTATGTCAAGTTTGTTATAACGATTACAACCAAAACGGATATATGGAATGATTAATCATCGTCATCCAATGAAGAACTATTCGATATACTAACTAGACAACATATATGATAGACGTCATACCCACGACTGCTCAGAGAAGAATCATGAAAATATAAGAAAAAAGGCAAATAAAACAATGATTTGGTCGTGTTAATTGTTCTTTTTCATAAAGTTGTATAATTATAAATAACTGCTCTTTCATCCTTAACCCAGTAGTACTATTGACAATTAAATTCAGATGTAATTTGTGCTCATACGTCGTTTTTTTTTGTTTAATAGATACTCCATCCGTTTTTTTTTTTTATTTTCAACTACTCTATAATTTTCAATGATCGCTCACAATGTATGTTTCTCTTGTACCGTAAAATTTCTGGCTCTTATCACGGCATCTTGCATTTTCCTACTCATTGCGATGTATAGTCTCAAATTTAGTGATAATATTGTCAGAAATCAATTACACCTACCTAGCCTCCATAATTATAAAAATGTAATGTAATAATTACTAAACGTATATATTCTAAACTTACTGCTACTATCTTATTCCAAATTAATTGAACAGTGATCAATTTGAATCAAAAATAAAAATTCTGTCAAAATGTCAAATAGATTCCCCGCCCTAGCATTACATGTTCCGCCATCTGTTGGTGCAATCATGCACGGCAACTTTCGTTGGACATTCGGCACATTTCGTGCTTTGGTAAATCTTAACAAATGTGTAACTACCGGAATAGCAGTGGTTAAGTTAACAACTGATTTAACAAATGATTATCTCCTAACAAACCTTTATGTTACTGATTTTTACTGTTATCCATTGATTAACTTTGACAAATGGGTAACTATTGTTTCTGTTACCGGGCATAAGTCTTAATACTAATCGATGTAGAATCTTGCACTGCATTCAATGCTGCGCTGAAAAATACCACGTTTCATTTGAAAAAACAAAGTTTTTTTTTTTACTTTAAAAATATCCATATTGGTCATAAGTTTCTGAGCACCCTGTATAAGATATAGTAGTTGCCACTGTTGCAGTCAATACCTATAACCGTGTGCTTGCATCTACATCAGTAGAATATCTTAATGTCTAATAGCCTATGAGATATTTAATTTTAGTGGAAAGAGTGGTAAACGTCACGATATCTCAAAACGATTAGCTTTAGGAATAGAAAATATTAATACAAACTCATCACAAATAATGCGAACAATACACTGGATCCATAAAAAAAATGGATCATTCCATTTCAAATAAAAACGTTATATTCACACTCTGTATAGTAAAAATGCTATAAGGTTGAAAATATTTTCTTTAAATAGCTCATAGTCGGCCATAACTATCCTGCAAGTTTCAAAATCAAATTCCCTCTAGAAGTTCGAAAAATGACCCAATTTGGTGGGACACTAGTATATTTTAGAGTTGTTCTATGTGTTGTGTTTAGTTCTACATTTCGTGGTATCTGATCTTGTTTCTCTCTTGCTTTCCTTTTCGATATTCCTAATTTTATTTTTAATATGGCTAGTATTAATCAGAACCATAATTAATGGAAAAGTTGGATTTCTTATCATCTGAATATCTCATTTGTTAATGATACGAAAATAAAAAAAAAACTCTAAAATGCGAGCAAGAGTGACATGTTACACAACATATACAAAATATTATAAATTAATCAAATATAAGTTTTATAAATACCATTCAACATTCCCTTACATAAACTGCAAAACCCCAAATTGAGAACATTTCTGAAAAGATATAGACATATAACAATATCTAACAAATCATTACCCAAATGTTACACGTACAACAACTTAAATTTAATATTTCTAACCAGTACCTATGCGTGGCTTAATTTTGCTGAAATAAAGCACAGTTACAGTAAGTTGTTGTGTAAAAAATATAATAGTTGTGGTATTTTGAATCCAAATACCATTGATGCTGAAACTATAAGAAAAAACATTATTAGTGAGAGTCAACAAAATTTTGTGCTTTACTGCTTCACACACAAAGAAAAGATACGCCATATTTTCGAAATAAATCCTAACTTAGGTATATTAAGACAGTTCTGCGAAAAAAAAAATATTAAATAATAATAATAATTAAAAAGTATTACTTGCTTTTGCCACATTTTAATTACGTACCTTTAATGAGTTGTGATGTAGAACGGTGCTTTTCAATATTTAAAGATATATTGATGTCCACAAGGACAAATTTCACCGAAGAACGCTTAGAACAAACTTTAATTATTAACGCAAACTGCACACTTTTCTCTGACATTTATAAATAGTAGTTAGGTATTAGTACAATATTTATTCATAAAATCATATTTTATTTCTATGCATATTGAGAAAATCATATGTATGTTTTGTCAATAAGTAAGCGATAACTATGTTATTCGTATAGGATTACTCCGCTCTCTAGACTCATATCTGCATTTAGCTAACCAAAATTTTGTAAATTTAACAATGTTGTTTTTATGCAGAAACGACAACAATTTGTTAGGTATTTGCTGTTAATACAACAAATTTATATTATTATAGTAATCCTAATAGTAAGAGTTCAATTCTAACCCTTTGAAACGTATCACGTGCAAAATAATTGTTGAAATAATTTAGTTATGATAACCAAAATTTAAGTCACACTAAGCAAATCCTCTAGTTAGTTCAAATATATATTGTGCTTCAATTTATCAAATTTCTAATATTCCATTTAAATGAATATTTAACTGAACGAACTATAATCTATAATTTTGTTTTAACAACGTTCTTATTTGAGGGAGACACGCGGTTGATATTATAAACGCGCCAAGTGTTTGTTCCGCATATTGAGGGTTGATTGCGAAGATCACTCCGCCACTGTAGTATGCGCTTAAGGAAGTCGCCTTTTCAACGATCATAGCTCCTATTAGTAGACTTTATCTGGTAAATATACCAGATTAATTTGTTATATGAATTTAGAGGTATTAGGGGTAAATTGCGTTCGATGTTGTTTTGATGTGTGCTTTTCTTTTGTTAAATTTAGCATTTACATTATTTGCTGTTTATATCTACATAGGTATAACTAAGATGAGATTGTTTATCGGTGGGATCCGTTATTAGTTATAAAAGTAGAATCCCAATAGATATTATCATTTTTTTTTGTTCTGTTTTCTTTTTAAGGAACATTTAGAAGTTAGGTATTAAATCACATACAGAGTGGCCCACCACATTCGCGTCGATTTATATACGAAAAGTGGTAACATATTTTCAAATTATTTTTGTTAAGGGTTATACGGGTTCAGAAGCATCATATTTAAAAATTATTTTGAAGTATACAGGGTGACTAAAAGAAAAGTTACACACCAAAGTTGTGGAAAATTAAATGGAACACCCTGTATATTATGGCATATTTTGATAGTACAGACTAAATAAAGACAAGTTGGTATTAAGTAACTCAACTCGTTTACGAGATAATTAACTATTCTTCAAAATGTAGACCAAAATTTAAGAGGCATGCTTGTCATGCATATTTAAGCTAGATATTTTAAACTGTATTTATTTTTTAACTAAACCATTAGAGTTGATAATAAAATAAAAGTAATGCAAAAAAAATATAGAGGTGAACAAAAACATACTTTTAATTTTCCCTATCTTTAAAGGCAAGTAGCTTTCTTATTTTATATAGGACACCCTGTATTTATTACCCTGTTCAGATTCTAATTTTAACGGTCTTTAATATTGTATTAATGCTTCCTATACCTATCTCTTATACTTTCTTGGTAATATAGAATTTTCTATTTCAAATATTAATTCCTATATAAATATGTTACCACTTTTCGTATATAAACCGCGAACGTGATGGCCCACCCTGTATATTTATTTTTGTCAGTCAAGGTTTAAGGTCTAAAGTAGAGTTAATCTGAATCTGGCCTTGTGGTTGTGTGGCTCGCTGGCTTAATTTTAAATTTACATATGAATTTAAATTGCATTTGGGTTTATTATGTACTTATATTTCATTAAGGTATACAGAACAAACAGTCGACCTATAGTCGGGGTATAATATGTCGGAACCATTCAGCAAGAGAGAAGTAAGGATTCGTTGGTGATGCGACATGATCGCTTCAGTCGATAGAGCGCAGTTGCATTTTGTTGGCGAAATAAAGTAATTCGTGCTATCTCCTTTCCCGAATAGTTCCGACCTGCCATGCCCTGATTATAGGTCGAGTATTTGATCTGTATGTTATTGACACTGTTACGAATTAAAGTATTATTAATTATACATGTGTTGTTACCCGCAGACTATATAATAAAGACTATTATTATTGTTATTACTATTATAAACGTACTTATCGCTCTTGTTGTGCTAAATATGTTTGGTTACTGGAGTGAAATAGGAGGAACGCCATCTTTGAGACAATTTCTGTAACACATGTAAGTATTTAACGTATTTCCTGTGCTATATAGGGAAGAAACTGCTACAAAATTATAAATAGATGTGCTACTATCGTACTGATATTCTTCAATTTCTACAACTCAAAACGTAATTTGATTTAATGTTTTAGATTTGTCTATCTAACCGCATTTTTAGTTGAATGAAAAAAAAAATCGTGTTAACTTTCCAGTAATATTAAAGAAAGCATTTTCATTAATTAATTGGAACTAATTAAAACTGTAATTTAACTAAACCGATTCAAGCTTAATTCTTTCTTTCTAGAACCCGCGAAATTGCTTTGGTTTAACTCAAATTTTGGTCAAATAACAAAAAAAAAAAATCATGAGCATTTTGTTAATTCAACACAGTAACTTTTCTGAGTGCAGGTACTTTCGCTAATAGGTCCCTAACAGCCAGAAATATTACATAGATATTTTTAAAAATATATTATAAATATTTTTCGTGAGAGGTTTTTGAATATATTTTTCATATTTTTTTCTAAATATAGATAAAATATTCAATTAAAATATTTATTCTATATTTTAAAATTATTGTAAGCGCTATATTTTTTCTAAAATATTTGTAAAATATTTATATGAAAATTGAGATTTTTATACAATCTATTTAATTTGTCAAAATGAACTAAAACTGTTCTTGGTTATTTAGAATGTATAACGTCGATAACGAAAAGTTGAAACATACATAGAGTTGTCTAAAAGGCAAGAACTTGTTTCTTCACACTCACCATACAAGTTAATAATCAATTATTCTGGCATCTTTTAAGGCCTACTGAAGATTTATCAAATTAATCACTATTTTTTAATTTAAGTGTTCTAAATAAAAAACAAACGTATATTATATCATTTTATTTGAATAAGCCAATAAAAATGAAAAATACTCATTTTTAAGTCTAGCCTTGGCTGGTGCCAGGTACAACCCTATGGCTTTTTTCATATCTTCGGTAGTGGCACTCTCATGACGTTTCCTTGTGGCCTCTAAAACAATGCCAATTGTATTAGATGATACCATGAATAAAACATCGTACAAAATTATCAACACCTACTAATACATTTGGAGCATTTACAATAATTGGAGTGGTAGTTACATTCTAATACTTACGATACTATTTTACTTTATTTCATAATATTTGAAAACATTCCATACAAGCAATAAAACACACAACGTATTCTAACCTCTATTTGAGGTTATGACGCTTATCTACCGAGATGAATCTGTTAAGCAATCAACTAGCAATTTATCTGGTAGATGCAGTACATATATGAAGCATAAAATTCCTTCAACTATATTATTAAACGATTTCTGTACATAACGATATTGAGCATTCCAATTATCTTATAAATGCCATGACATGTTCAAAGTTTTGCTTACCTCGTAGTCACCACAAAAACTAAACACACCCGCAATAATTAATTACACAGTTAGCCCTAATCTGCCCTAATCGTTATACTATTATAAACTATAACATGTAACGGACAAACGAATGAAAACGTTGATGATACGCACGTGCGCGTATGCATTCTATGTACCTAATCCATAGACGCATAAACCATACTAAATCATATAACACCGGCGCCGTAATGAATAGAGGTGTTGTGTTGACGTTCGCAACTTACAAATATTACAAATAATATATACAAAACGCAGATATATTAATAGAAAGTTACAGCGCTCAACTTAGATACTAATAAATCATATTAGATATATATTATCTAATTTAATCTTTAAACTATTATTTTTAAATAGATACATACCTATTTAATATGTATGCATATTTTACCCATTTTATATTACTCGTCCTACGCACCAAATGTACAAAAGCAAAAATTCAATCTTTTTTTTTATATGAACTAAATATTTACAGAAATACAAAGCAAAATATTCTTGCAGAGTTATGAAAAATATATTGAGAAAACATTTGCAATAAAATATTATTAATGCTACATAACATATATCTTTTTAAATTTTTCCTATATATTTCTATAATATATTTTATGCATATTATATTAATATAACTAATATTCAAGAAAGATTTAATATTTTTTAAATATTTATAATATATGAAATAAATATAGTTGATCACTGGGGCGTCTATGCAATATCTGTTATAACGATCTAGTGTGTCTTTAGTATATCGCAGTTAAAGTCTAAAAGATGCTTCGAAAAGAAGCACCGTAGAAGAAAAAGTGGAGGTCAATTTAATATTGATTGGCGGTGGGGCATTATTAAGATCGAGACGGGCCATGAATGAATACCACGCATTCTTCTGTTTCGAGTGCCGTAGCGTGATCCTGACGCTTTTCGATTCGGCAGAAATTCACGACCGGAAAGTGCAGATGACTCCATCCTAATTGATTTTTATATCGTCCCCCTTCACGGAAAACTTGTCAATTGTCAGAAACGATTGCTCGGAGAATTCGCGGGCGTAAATTTTACGACCGCGCCGATCATATCTCGCTTTATCGCGCTTCGCTTTATGGCGAACTGAATTTTTTTTTGTTTGTTTGTTTTCCACCACCAGTTCTCTTCTGCAGAGATGGATAGCGACGAGTTCAGGGCCCCGCGGTAAGGAGATGGTCGACTATATCTGTAAATATCTGGATAATTTGGAATCGCGGAGGGTAACACCCAGCGTCGAGCCGGGATATTTGAAGAATCTGTTGCCCGGTGAGGCGCCCGAAGAACCAGAGGAGTGGGATAGCATCATGACGGACGTGGAACAGAAAATTATGCCGGGAGTGACGCACTGGCAGCATCCTCGATTTCATGCGTATTTTCCGTCCGGAAACTCCTTCCCGTCTATATTAGGTGACATGCTTTCTGCTGCTATAGGATGTATCGGATTCTCATGGGTAAGATAAAGGTTTATGGTAATTAGGTGAGGTCAATAGGGATTACAAAAATATGAACATGCTATCTTAACTTAGACACAATTTATTAGTTATTGATGCTGAATCCTATTATGGATGCGAAAAACGGTGTCTTGCCACTTTCGCTCCTCCCATTTGGGTGTGCATTCTGTATATCTTTTAGATTCTTATCAATCAGAACAAGAAAACGGGTAATTATGGTAAATGAGGAAAATCATCCCCAATATAAGAGCTTAGGTTACGCTGTCATAACAATTAATTTACAAATTTAGTGTTACCAATAGTGTTTTTGTATCTGTTTGAGTGTATTTCCAAATTTATTATTATGGCGTATAGCTTATAGAAAGTGTTGACTTTTTAACTACATCAAAAGGATTTGATTATTGATGGATTATATTGATTGAATTAAATACAGTATGAGTCTGTAATCTGGAATAAATTCAGTAAAGCGCAGACAGTATTTTATATGCTCGGACACGTCGATTAGTATTTTAAATTGCCCACTTTTTCATCTGAGAAAATTTTATACAGCGTGTCCCAAATTTGAGATATGACGTCATCGGCAATTTTTTTAATGGTAGCCCTAATTTTTTTTATAACTATTCTTAAAGGGTATATCAAATTACACATGCGTACCAAATTTCAAGTTTTTATTCCTTGTCATTAAAAAGATATTTAACAATAACTAATTCGAAAAATGAAGAAATCTGATTCAAATTTATTTTTATGAAGTGGTACGTCAAAGGGTTTTTGTTTATAATTTTTTTTTTGTCAAACCAGGTTGACGTCTTATGACTAAGTCAAAAAACAAGGTAATAAAAATAAGTAAGAAGTGAAGCTAGTATTCGACTCGTATTGAGCGAGGACACTTATTAGTTTGTCGTTTCGTGAGAAACACTGTTTGTTGAAAAATCGACCATAATGCCGTATTTAACTGAAACCCACAAAATTGAAATTCTGATGATTGGCTACGGAGATAGGACAAGAACACAAATTGAAGTTCCTCATTTATTCAGAGAGAAGTATCCTAATTTACCACCCACATCTCAAAGTACCGTAAGCAAGATAGAAAAACAGTTTCGGGAAAACGGGCATTTAAGGAAAACAAATAATCATCGTCAGAGTGCGCTCAATGAAGAAGTAAAACTTAATGTACTTCTTCCTCGAAATTAGTAGTAGTCTTCGGTGGTAAGAACTCTTAAAGCGCACAAATTTTATCCCTATAAATTGACAATTCTCCAGAAACTCACCGAAGACGATCCGGATCGAAGACTTCAGTTTTGCGAACAAATGATGGATCTACTAGACAGAAATGTTGTAAACATAGAAAACGTTCTATTTTCTGACGAATCAACGTTTATGTTAAACGGTGAAGTAAATCTGTCGTTATTGGGCAGATAACAACCCACGATGGATGAGGGAAGGCCACACTCAACATCCAGAAAAAGTCAATGTTTAGGCAGGCATTGTCGGTGATCGAGTAATAGGACCAATTTTCTTCCAAGAAAATCTCAATGGAGCGAGATATTTAAAATTCTTGCAGGAAAAACTAGTTCCGAATTTGGCTACTCTATTCCCTGATCCGCTTGAAGCTGATGTCCAGAATAGAAACATCTGGTTCCAACAAGACGGCGCGCCTCCTCATTTTGCAAGACCTGTCCGCGAGTATCTAGATGATGTGTTTCCAGGCAGATGGATTGGTAGAAGAGGACCTTTTGAATGGCCACCCAGGTCTCCGGATTTAACACCAATGGACTATTTCTTATGGGGGTACTTGAAAGGCAAAGTTTTTAAAACCAAACCGGAAAATATGGAGGTGTTGAAAGAACGAATAAGACAGGAGTCTAGGCTAATTGCCGCTGAAGTAATTAGAAATGTTCAAAATGAGTTTCGGTTCCGTTTAAGGTATTGTCAGGAAGTACATGGACAACATTTTGAACATTTATTGTAGAAGAGATATGATTGAGGTGAATCAGATTTCTTCATTTTTCGAATTAGTTATTGTTAAATATCTTTTTAATGACAAGGAATAAAAACTTGAAATTTGGTACACATGTGTAATTTGATATACCCTATAAGAACAGTTATAAAAAAAATTAGGGCTACCATTTAAAAAAATTATCGATGACGTCATTTTTCAAATTTGGGACACGCTGTATAAAATTTTCTCAGATGAAAAAGTGGGCAATTTAAAATACTAATCGACGTGTCCGAGCATATTTCCGGAAAAAATACTGTCTTCGCTTTACTGAGTTTATTCCAGATTACAGACTCACACGGTATAGGTTCTTTATGCACGATTATATGGTTTGATTACATAGAATCGGAAATAGCCAATTGATAAATGTCTGTTAATAATATGGGTGCGGAAATGACAGGCGCGAAAGTGGCATACACCCCGAAAAACATTCATCTTGTAGCAGCGATTGGAAGAACATCTAAAACTGCGCATTAAAGTCCTAAACGGCTTAGTCTGAAAGTTGTTTGTATGTATGTGTATGGCAAAGGTGATGTTACACTGCGACTTAAAAGATCTATTGTATCCCCTATTCTTGCTGTTTTACAGCTGGCCTTCCAATCCAATTCCTTTCAGAAAGTGTAGGATATCAGAAGGCTCCAGGTTAAGTAAGTCTCCCTCATCTATTTCACATGCTCCCAAGTGCAACGCCCTTGAGTTGCACAATGCTACGTAATTTGAGAGAAGATGGATGGGTGTTTCATCCTATTCCCCACAAAATCTATATTCAGATTCCTTTGCGAATCTAAGCTTACTCAGGTGTCCTTTCAGTTTACAATAGCCTGAAAATATTCCTGTTAATATGCGAACATTGTTCTTACTCAAATTGATGCATTCTGTAAACCTCTTTTCCTTTTGGTTATAGGTTGCCAGAAGAATTTTACTTTGCCACATTCCCTGGAGATTCTCCCAGTAATTAGATTTCCTCTGCTCCATTTCTCTTTTCAGTTTCCTTAGTATTGTACTGCTACTTACTCCGCAAAAGGTTGAGGCCCTACAAAAGGTATTCTGGCCTTTTTAGCGAGATTATCCGTTATTTCGGTTCCTTCCGCTCCTGTGTGACCCGGAACCCACAGAAGGGTTACTTTATTTCTTTTGCCTAGCTCATTTAATCTCCCTAGGAATTCCCAGATCATCTTGGAACTGATTTCATATGAGCTCAGCGCCGTGATGGCTTTTTGACTATCAGACATAATGATAATCTCCTGCTTTCGATAATTTCTATCAATATTGAACTGACGCATCTTTCAATATCGTGTATTTCATATATTCCTGGAATAGTCCAGTTCCTCTGCTGTTTTGGAGGCCATCAGTGTACCATTTGATGCAATTTCTATTCAATTTCAAGATGGTGTTATGATCCCACTCGCTCTTATTACTAAAATTTGTGATGAATTCCTTCACAAAGCTGAATTTTTTGATATGTCTTCTCGGGGCATATTCTTAAGGTTACAGGATGTTTAATAGTAAATTAAACATTTTGTTACACACCGAAAGAGTGCCATCTTTTTTCTGCTTAATCGCCCAATTTAGGGGTACAACCCCTCTCCTCCAAAGTCCTATCGAAAATTAGTATGAGGCACGACATTGTAGAAACGTTGTGGTTTCTACGTAAACATTTTCAATTAAAAAATAAAGTTTGGCAATGCACTAAATACCTATTTTTAGCGTTTTATTTTGACTCTCATAAATTAGCGAATTTTGCAAATGTTTAGGTATCAGCATTTCCGAGTTCCACTACCGCGGTATTACAAATATGGTGCGGTATTACATGCACTAAATAAGAATAGTTAAAATAAGCAGTCTACCTTTCATTAACAAAAGCGTTACAAGAGAAAAACTGATATGCTAAATTATTAATGTGAACACATTGGTTTAATTATTTATTTATTCAACAGCATTAGCAAAATATATGTTTATGTGGATTTAGTAATGTAGATATATTATATGTACAGCTGTAGAGTTATCTGTGTTATAAAAGACGTAAAAAATAGAAGATTTTTGTATTGGTAAAAATAAAACAAGAATAGCAAAATGTTATCCAGAATCAAAATATCAATAGAAAAGGGCGTTCCCAGAACTTAAGCAATATGCTATCAATCGACTCACAACCATCCAAAGCTATATGTATACAAGATATTAATGATGTTAAGTTGATATTTACTGACAATTCATGTTATTAGGCAGCCGCTCCTGCATGCACAGAATTAGAAACAATAGTCTAGATTGTTCGGTAAGTTGTTCTTATTATTAAACGTTAAATCCATCCGATTAATTACAATTTCAGGCAAAGCCGATTGGACTACCAGATGATTTCTTGGGCGTTGAAAAAGGCAAGTAAAGAGGGGTGTTATCAAGTAATGCAGCATAAATATCTTACTAAATTTCTTCTATTTAGTGTCTCATATTAAACTTCCAGACGTCGGCGAGTGAATGCGTATTGGTCTGCATGTTGCCGCCAGAGCACAAGCCCTGAAGCGCCTAAAACAACAACATCCTTTCGTGGAAGAGGGCGTACTGCTGTCCAAGTTGATGGCATATTGTTCCAAGGAAGCGCACTCTTGCGTGGAGAAATCAGCGATGATCTGTTTCGTCAAGTTACGAATTTTAGAACCTGATGACAAGTCATCTCTGAGAGGGCAGCATCTACAAGCAGTAGGTCTTCATATAAAACCAAAACGGAACAAGTGTACCAAAGCAAATTTTAGGCCATGGAAGAAGACGAAGCCATGGGCTTAATCCCATTCTTCGTTTCGACTACTATTGGGCACCACAGCTTTGTTGTTCTTCGATAATCTACAAGAAATCGGTCCAGTTTGCCAAAGATTTCCCTGCGTTTGGTTGCACGTGGACGCAGCCTACGCTGGCAACGCAATGATATGTCCGGAACTCAAATATCTACTCGCAGGCGTCGAATATGCGGATTCTTTCAATACCAATCCGAACAAATGGTTGCTAGTCAATTTCGATTGCTCGACCATGTGGGTCAGGGATAGGATAAGGCTAACCTAGCGTTGTGGTAGATCCTTTGTATCTTCAACAACGGTTATTCGGTTCTACCATCGATTACGGACATTGGGAGTTCCGCTGAGCTAGACGATTTAGATCTTTAAAACTGTGGTTCGTTATTAGAAGCTACGGCATCAAAGGATTGCAGAACTACATCAGGCACCATATAAAATTGGCGAAAAGATTCGAGAGCCACGTGCGCGCTGATCGAAGATTCGAGGTTTGCAATGACGTTGCTGTAAGTATGAAATAAAATAGAGGGCCAGTAGCTATTAGTATTCGATGATTAGTTAGGGTTGGTCTGCTTCCGTATCAAGGGATCGGATAAGTTTAACGAAAAACTTTTAAGCAACATCAACGCTTCCGGAAAAATACACATGGTTCCGTCTAATGTTAAAGAGAAGTATATCATACGTTTCTGTGCGGTTGCTCAAAACTCCACAGATGCCGATATAGGTATGTATTACCAAATTTATTTTCAATAAAACAACAAAAAGAGCCTTCCCACGACCATCCTCAGCCATTGGTTTAACGAAATTCTTCATCAAACTTAATTTGATATGCAATGGCAGAATATGTTATCAGATTCCACTACAGAAGATTTTTTTTTAGCATGCATGAACATTTAGTCGGAGCATTTAGTACGATAATAAACATAAACATACAGATTAAAATAACATGAAAATATACAATACTCTCTCTTTTTTTTTTTTTTTTTTTTTTTGGATCCGTCAAAAATTATATTTTACAGAATTGAATAAGAATTACAATTTAAAAGTGTAAATTGGACAACACAAACATGTAATGTAAGTCTTTTTATTTCTTAAACACATTCTATAGTTCAATTTAGTTTTTTCCGAACCAGTGACTAGAATTTAAAATTGAATAAAAATGAATAAAATGTAAAATAGTAAATTGGACGACACAAACATTAAAAGTAGGTGTAAATGGCCTTTGTCAATGGATTAAAAATTTAAAAGGGTATATGGGACAACACAAACATATATCTAAAAATCGGTGTATATGACCGTTGTCATTAAAATAAGTAAATAAATGAATAATTAAAAACTGTTGAAATCACAGATATGTCAAAGCTTGGGGGACAAGGACTACAAACTAATAATAATAATAATAATTTAGAAAATAATAAAAATGGCTAGTTTGAATAATAAAGCTTTGAGCCAAGCTTTTTACTTTTCTTTTTACTCTTAGTTCTACCCCCGCACTGCGCTGGGCAGCGCCTGACAGAACCCTGGGAGGGGACCGCTCCTGCGGATTAATCACGTTTTGAATAAGAGTATTATCTTTGCAGGGCTGCCCTCTCCCAGGTTGCCCCGCGCCAACTCGATCAGGTGGGCGCCCAGCGGCTGGATCCCCCAGGTCCCTTTCCAGTTGTTCGTTTCTGGCAAACCACGGCGCCCGACCATGGTCCTCAGCATCCGGCTCTGAAGAGCCTCAAAGACTCTTCAGGTGACAATGGATGCCGAGACCAGACCAGAGCGCCATACGTCAAACTGAGGCCCTTAAATAACTTGTATATAACAATTTTTATAACGTGAGATCCAGTACGCTGTTCGCTCCCATCAGGGCATTACATATTACATTTTGGCATATTCCGTTTTATGAATATACCCTAGTACAAAATTTAAATTTCCCCAATATCTTAGTAACTTCAACGAAAGACAACAAAGTAAGTAGTAATCTAATACAAAATATTGTAACTTAATGTTCAATGATGAAGTACTAAAAAAAATTGCGATCTCAGCGGCGAGGGCGAAGTACTCTCCATGTTAACTCTTCGTCGAATGTTACGTTGTTCTGAGCTGTTGCATTAAATAGGGCTGGGCGTCCATCCGTGGACGGGGCTTTGTTCGTGGAAAATGTCGTTGTTGGAGCAAGGAGACTGCGCTGGCTTCTGTTTGCGGTACTAGTGCTGAGCACCGGGTACCAGATTCTCTTGTTTAAAGTGCTGGACCCTTGAACCTGTCTGGCACAAAGGGCTGATCCATAAGTTGATAGTTTCTGGTTTAAACCCCTCTCTGATCAGGTTGATCAGATCCTACCTTGAACACAGAACCTTCTGTGTTAGGACAACCGGCGCCGGCATCCGCTTTCGGCTCTCGCGATATCCTCGCCGGAGTACCGCAGGGATCGCTATTGGGACCTCGTCTCTTCTTCTATTTCTGGCAGACCTCCCTCGGGAGCCTGGCACGTACCTAACCATCTATGCGGATGATACCATCATCTACGCAAGAAGCAGGAGCGAGAGGTTGGCTTGTGGGCGCCTTCAGGCGGCCACAAACCGACTCGTTCGCTGGTCCTCTCAATGAAGGCTGCCTTTGAACGAATCCAAGTGGGTTGCAGTTGGATTCCCGAGAAAGAGAAGTGATCCTGAGACGAGCATCCGCGTGGGATACATCAGGTTACCGTGGAGCCAAAAGGTTAAGTACCTAGGAATCCATTTCGACAGGTGTGTCACCTGGTCGAAGCAGAGTTCCGAGCTCAGAACTCGTTATCTCGCTGCACGCAACTCGTTACTCCCAATGTTAGGGCGAAGGAGTCCCCTTCACCTAGCAAACAAGTTGCTACTCTACAAAGTCCATTCTTAAGGCTGTCCTGGTTTACTGCGCTTTGCGTGGGTGTCGTGGCTCCCACCAGATTGAAGTCCATCGAGGCATTCCAAAGCAGGATGCTCAGGCTAATCGTGCAGGCACCTTGGTTTGTAAGAACCCCTTGGGCTCGCGCTCAACTCAGCGAAAACCCCATGGTTCAGGCGGTCGTGGAACCCCAGGATCGTCCACCTCCAGTTACCCGAGTCAGACGTCTAGATGTTTTCTTAGAGTAACATCTAACGTTCAAAACCTGACGACTGCCTTCAAACGCCTTCTAGTGAGGTAAAACTTCAAAACTTACTTAGCTTCGGATTAGTGTTTCAAATGACGATCACCAATCTCCCCTAAGGAGTAACTTATCACAAATTACTTCACACACTCACCTCCAGCGGCTTGATCGTGCTGCTTCTATCAGAGATGAAAGGTTCACACCCTATGATAGTACGTTCAACGTCAACGTCAAGTGCTGGATTCCTCTTTTCTATTGAAATTGTTACGATGTTTATGAATCTAATGGCTTTACGATAAGTCGTGCGTGTTAGTGTGTGTGTTAGAGAGAAGCTGGATGTTCCTGGAAACCTATGACGTGATTCCCATCTGCGGGCGTGCTCCGCTAACCGATGATTTGTCTGTTGACCCAAGCGACAGTTTTCCTATGCTCTTCAAGCCGTGTGGTCAATACTCGCAATTTAGTGGTTGCACATTCGGTCACGACCGATATCTGCAAAAATGCTCTAACCATCCACCAAAAGAGAAACGTATCATTATGAAAACGCTCATAGATCTTGCGGCCCGCATTTGTGAGCCGCAATATCTAAAAACGGAATTTTCGGACGAAATTCCATTCGACCACGGCATAACAGCCGGGAACTTGTTTCTCTAATGACTACCAGCCGAGAAAGCCTACATATCTTGTCCCTTGTATGTATGTATGTAAATAGAAGGGTGATAGTACACTGCGACCTAAAAGATCTGTTGTGTCCCCTATTCTTGCAGCTTTACAGCTGGCCTTCCAATCATATTCCTTTCAGAAAGTGCAGGATGTCAAAGGGCCCCAGTTTAAGTAAGTCTCCCTCTTCGATTTCACATGCTCCCAGGTGCAACGCCCTCGGGTTGCACAGTGCTACGCACTTTGAGAGGAGGTGGATGGGTGTTTCATCCTGTTCCCACAAAATCTACATTCAGATTCCTTTTCAATCAAACGCTTACTCAGGTGTCCTTTCAGTCTACAATGGCCTGAAAGTATTCCTGTTAATATGCGGACGTTATTCTTACTCAGGTTGATGCATTCTGTAAACCTCTTCTGGTTATAAGTTCCCGGAAGAATCTTGTGCCTTAGTGCTAATTTTCTGATTTATAACCTGCTTATCCTCATTGATTCCTTTTTCAAATGCAAATATGCTATATTCCAGATTATGCTTGGAAGGTTATAACTGAATTCGCAGAGGACCTACTCGAAACGCAAGAATTGGAAAAACAGGAGACGCGCGACGAAGTTTCCGATATTCTGGATAGGAAGAAGCAACAAACGCTGGCGTACAAACGATCCTTCTTCGTGCGAATGGTCAGCGATCCAAAGATTTACAACCCTTCGATCGCAAAAACTTTATCCGCGACTCGAAAACACGCCAGTCTGTCACCAGAAAATAATGTCACAGTGCAACCGCCATTGTATGTATTCAAATAAATCGACAAGACGACTTATGTGTGTATCGTATCTGATTTAGGGCTGCTAGAACATCGTCTTGGATAAGTTGGCCATTAGCTTTCTTACTTCAAGGAGATGGAGCAAGTTCTAGTGACGTGCCAATACGGTAAGTTTTGCTTACTAATTTTGTTTCATGCCTTTTGCTTGAATTTGTGTGGCAAAGAGTTTTATGTATTTTGTCACAAATTTGAAATTAAATTATTTCAAGAAAAGAGGCTCATAGTGTTACCTAAATTTCCGGTACCGAAAGTGACGGTAAGAGTATCGGTAAAAATTCGTAGGCAAGAACTCAAAATAAAAAGACAAAAAGATGATGCACTTCCGTTTTAAAACCTCGAAGAAAGTGGGGATATTCGGCAATCATGCAGGGTGCCAGCCGGTTCGTCGGCGAGGGAGTGGGTTGATCGAAATACAAACCCAAGATGGATAATAAATTTCGGCGCCACCTGCTTAGGATTACTTACCCTGTGCAGCGTGCAACTTAGCTTTTGTTCTCAATCTGCTGTTTCGGCCATGGAGATCCTCTCCGATCCGAACAGATCGTAGCCTCTGGACTGTCTCAGTAATGCCCGAAGCAGATGGTCCACTGACTTTCCAAAGGAGGTAGGTACGATTCTCCGAAGGGACTTAAAAAGGTCGCAGAAGTCGTCAGCCGTACGTGGGTGTTCAAAATCTCACATAAACGATGGGAAAATTCCAAAATTAAAATTAAAAGGAGGTTAAAAGAACCTCTAAAAACACAGAAACCTCAAAGTTAGTGATTTAAAAGAAATAACAAGATCTGCTTACCGTTAAATAACGAGGTTTTACAACGAAGAGAAGAAAGAAACAGATATGTCGTTGCAGACGCATGGGTTCTCAACTTATATCTCGAATTATCGAACACATCTGCTATAATATTCACGAAAATTCCATACCAAACACCAGCGAATATACAGCCAATGAATATTTCCAGTAAACTTCCAATTAAATCCACAAATGTGTGAAAATATCCAAAAATTCCAAAGATAGGAAGTATTACTCGTGAGAACGCCTCTAAACCACCACCGAGAATGGCCAGCAAGCCGGAAGGAAGGAAATCGTCACACAACCAATCAGAAGACAGATAGATAAAATAAGAATACAGACATAGAGGTGCCGTCTGACGTCGAAAAGATGTAAACACAGAATAGGCAGATCTAGCTAAAACCACGATCAATCACGCAAATCAAACAGATCTAACGGTGCGTGGCAATCGATACTGCCGCATGTGCAGAACAAACATATCTTAAACCTACCCAAAATGGAACGTCAACTGTCAAAACATGGGAATTGAAGGAATTTACTAAAATTGAAAGAAATTAAACGAAAATCTAAGACCGTATTAAGTAAGAGAAACTAACTGTAAGCAAATGAGACTAAAACATACAAATTCTAGCTAGACCGCACTAACATGAGGAAGAAAACACAATTTGAAAGCCAAAAATTAAACGATAATGTTTACGTTGTGAAAATACAAGACGTAGGAGCATCTCTGAAGGTAGAGTACGGAAATAGAAGAAAATAGGGTTACAAAAGCTTGTCGAAAAGACTAGCGGAGAACTAATTGAGGTAGCGAAGCAAAAAACAAACGGTAACAATACGAAAACCGAATAATACACCAGACTCAATTGGAAACTGCTTTTGTAGTCTTTTTTCAATTAATAATTTTTCGGCATGTAGCTGAGTGACATGCAGTGGTTGCATTAATTATGCATTCATCAGATTTATCAATCCAGTACATAAATATGTTTGCATTAAATCCCTTAGTTACCTATACATTGCAGTGATTAATGGCATCTTCTTTACATTTCAGATTTCGACATTTAGACACAAAAGTCCGTTTAAAACCAACCAAAGGTGGACAATCACCATCACCCGACAGGGATTCCGTATCCCCAAAGAGATCACCTATTCAGCAGCGCAAGATGTCCGGTTCACCTAAATAAAACCTGTCAACCTCCTGTAAACGATCGTCTCTTCTGCTATCTGGTTTATTTCGACCTTCATTAATAACTAGCCCCACGTCTAACAAATCATTAAATTGACCGATTTTAATGGTGGAGAATTAGTGCTTTATAATTTTAAAATCTAAATAGTGGTACATGTTCCAGGAATGTTCTTATTATTTTTAACTATTCTGCTAACATTTTATTTAAATAGTGTTAAAATCAATTCGAATTTAATTGGAAATTTTGTATGTTTTGCCCATAATTAGGTGTCAATAAGTAGAATGAAAAGATTGATAAAATTAGGAGAAACATTTTTTTCAATCTTTTCATTGATTTTAATTGGAAATATTTTCTGCTTTTCTCATAAAATGTATAATAGATTTATTTAAATTTTCAGTCGCAATTATTTTCAACAAGTTACAACAGAAAGGTATTTCTAAATAGTTATTAATGTACTTTAACACAAAATTTAGATGACTTCATGCTTCAAAGTTGAAGTTTCAGTGGGAAATTTTAATTTGTCTATTGAGAGATTTATCTACTACCTTTAAATTTTCCATCTGCGGTTTTAAAAACGTATACTTATCAAACTTCTTGAGTCAATTGCCGGAGAAGACTTTTAAGTATTACCAAACCTTTAGTTAGTGTCTCAGATTATTACTGACTTATTACGATGCCCCAAACCACTTTGATGTGTCATATTAACGTCAAACTAATGAATATATATTTATTGCAGACGATAAATGACCTGTTGATGATTCCATGAACGCATTTATTTTTCCATTGCCTTCTGACGTCACTTATTAATGGCGATCTCATATTTCAAATGAGTAATATAAATCTGCACTTATTTCTCATTTGATAAAGCTGTCATATTGGAAAAGTATTTAGAGTAATATTATGTTAGATGGAAAAATTCTTTCGGTGATTGTCGGACAAAATGTAGGTATCCTTTGAAACATAAGTGTTCCTTGTCAATAGTATCAATCTTAGTTACTAACATCGTACACACTCGTCAGAAAACATATAAATAAAGTAAACATAGTACACTAGATTTAATGTTCTGTCAAATTGATGTCAGTTTCTGGCATTGAAGACGTCTTTCATAACACCATCTCCGTCAGAAATGTTATTAGAAGATGATAACATATTCTGACGACTGTGTGCTACCTAAGGCATTGGTGATAAATAATGTTTTTTTATTCGACTATTTGAAAAGCTATGATTTTAGTGAAATTCTGCTAAAACTGGAATTCTATTCAGTAGATCTTGTTTATGATTATTCACCTCTTGCATTTCCAATCTTGTATGGTGTTTCTTCAGGCAGTATTTTTTACGTTAATAGTACACAGTTAATATTAAGAGAGATTCGACGCCAAGAAAACGTTTTAGTTACATAACATTCCCTAATTTCCTGGATTCCGTTAGATATATTAACGACAAATAAATTCCTTTAATTACATTGAATTCTCTAAGTTCTTCCTGCATTCTCAGTGAATCTAAAATAAATTTATATAGTATCTAGGTTAGAATAAGCTCCTCCAATATTTTTCATTATCTAATTCATAAGTTCCACAATAATATTCATCCATCTGAACACGTGACGTGTAACAAACAATGATTATACAATAATACTTACTAATAATAATAAATTGTTGTGATGTTAAAGTCATGGCACTCATGCCCCATCAGATAGAAATTATTCGGCCATTTGAAAGCGGTAATAAACAAAACGAGTAATTTAAAATAAAACTACTGAAGATGGGTATAGGCAATTTTACAGCAAATCGGTGTAAAATTTAATTCTACATCCAAAAATACAAAAATATACAGGGTATTCTATTTGAAAAAAATAAGTTTTGCAACTTTCAAAATTCTTTGATATGCCACTAATTTTTAAACAGCCTGTATAATTTCAATGAATTTTTTTTTATTACGTTTTGGTAAAACCATGTTAGTACTTGTTAATTTTAAAGTGGGAGACTTCTAACACTTAAACCAAGAGAGAATCAATCGATTACGTATAACGATGTAAATGTCAAAATTTTAACAAAAATCGCAATATCTCAAAAACAGTTGAAGATAGGTATTGGAAAGCCTAGTAGTAATCGTCATAGAATTTTATGGTAAGTTGAAAAATATAATAATATATGGGATGATCTATTTAAAATAACAAAGTTCATGGCGACTTCCGGTTAACCGAAAGTGCAAAACAGTTGGATATATTTTAGAAAAAAAGTAAATACCAAGTTGTTGCAAACCCCAAATTTTTAAAACTGAGGAATTTCGTTAAGCCGGAAAACTTCTAGCCAGCCACTTCCGTAAAACACTCTGTTACTTATAATTAATAGGTCTGAGGTCGAGGATATCCCTTTAAGGACGGAACCAGTCGCCATAGACTAACTGAAACTAAAGAATCTGTGAGGAACTAAACATTTTTATTTCACCAATTTCACTTATATTTAATAATAAATAACTAGTTCCGTTTTGGATCAATGAAACTTTCTTTATATAAGAATTGTTCTTCTAACGTACCTAGATAGCTTTGTAATTATTATTATTAAGTATTTATTATTATATCGTGTTTCCTGGATGTGAACCTCTACCATTCTGTAAATATACTAAATTGCATCTATGAAATTACTGATTTTTTCTGTATTATCTGTAACATCCTGTCATCATTTAACATGATGAATTCACCGATTTAGATTTAACTTACCCATGCTGAAAAAATGCTTCCTAAAAATCTCTTCACCAGTGAATGCACACGTGCCTTATATTAAATAACTAAATACAATATAATTAACTTAATAATAAACACTACACCTTGCTACTACCCGACAAACCTAAAAAAAAAAAAAATTCTGAATAAAAGTAAAAGATTAATAGTATTATAGGAAAACAATTCTGAGAATAACTTGATAGTAATTTGCTTGCGAAAAACAAGTTTAAAATGGTAAAACAGTATTTTAATAACGTACAAGTGGCCTTTCAAAACTAAAACAACACGATAATAACAATGGCGGATTTTATCCAAAGCTCGCGAATTATTTTATTTTGTATTCAGTAATTCGGACCCTCAAACAAATTGTGACGTCACGTTGATATAAACAAATCGTATTTAGTGCGTCCCCTCCTCTCTCCTGTCATCCTGCAGTATACAATACTACATTTAGTAGATATTATTTTATATTGGAATAAAACTTACTAGATTAAAAAAAACTTAGTGCAATGCATCCACATACATATTGTCTTTTAAAAGAAAAATATATATATATAAAAGTCCTGTAGCACTTTATGTGCTTTAAGTGCTGTTAAAGCGTAAGTATAATAACAGCGATACAAGCCGGTATACTTTGTTGCATAAGCTAAAAGCATGTTCAGTTTTGTTATTGATATTGCTATCGAATGTTTCACGGTAAAGGCTATTATTACAATCGTGATTTAAAGCGTAGACTAATATTCGGTTTAACCTTTACTTTAGACTTGCAATGGCTCAAAATAAAAAGGAAATAAACTCGGCCATATTTAATCCTAAAACTGCGATAAGTCAAAAGAAAAAACATATTTTCTTAACAAATGGTGTCATAAGAATGTTTTTTAGGATTGCTTGAGAGAAAAAAAAGCTAGATAAAATGAAATATAAACAGTAATTGGTGGGCGCCGATGGTTACCAAAACTCAGGGTAATAAAAGTGTAAATAAAACGAAGAAATAAAAAAATATATTGACGTTTTATAATACTCCATGTTGAAATCTTTTTTTTAAGACATAATAAGTTCCAAAAGAGTGTATGTATTTTGGTATATTAGATTCGCCCATGTGTTTGTTATCGTAAATCTCAATGCAAACATCTGCGTATCTAGCAACATTTATTTCTTTAAACGTTGTAATTTTATCCTTTTATTAAAAATTGTTCCTTGTGTAAGTAAGATTATAATTTGAAACAGATGGTAACAGATTTCATTTTTTAGCATATTTGTTTAATCTGCGTTATTCCATCTTTAATCATCCGTGGGTATTGTTTTCTTCTTCTTTTTCAGGAAATAAACAATAAAATTTCATTGCGGACTTCATGTCTTCAGAGAACGAACAGGTAATGACACACTAAGGAGATTTGTACACTTAAGGAAAGAAGTATTTATCGTGAGACCGCATATTGATGAATACAGCATTATCGAGTCTTCTAGTAAATATACAGGCTGTCTCAGCTTTTAGTTTACATACTTATCTACTTTCACTGTATAGTTACTAAAGAAAATGTTTAAATAAAAGTTAATTTATATCATGTTATGTCGAAAATGACGTATATAGTTTTTTATGACGAAAAGTTCAAGGCCGACTTTGATTTTTTAAACGGAAACATGCATTTTTAATGTTGTATGTTATTTGTCAAAAATTAGCAAACGACTTTTGTTTGATACATTTTTAAATTTGCCTTGTCAGTTTAGACGTTAGCGCTTGCAAACAACAATTCAACACAACAGTCAACACATTCCTACCAACAATAAATGTTTGTGCTTTTTTTTGTCTTTCATTGGTAGTCGTGTGATGTTTACACAACTGTATAGAAGCTCCTTTTATTTACACATGTATTTTATATACTTAATTATCTATAATAGTCTATCAATTGTTTTGCGAAACGCCAACAGCTGTTGATCTGTAAAACAATCACTCATTGGTTTTGAATGAAAATAAAACGAAAATTACGAATGTGTAAATACTTTCCTATAAGAAAAATATTTTCAACTGCTGAATTTTTTTAAACGCAAATTAAAGTAAAAATATATTCCATAGAGATGATAAACATTGGGCAGCCGTAAAGAAGATTGTAGCTTTTGTGTAATTAAATTGTTCGCGGAAAATTAATAATTTTAGCACAAGGCCTTTCATACGAAATATTGCTGCTTATACATTTTGTTATATTAGTAAAAATCTACCTGCTGCTCTACCTCTAAATCGATGAAAAAGCCCAGGAAAAAGCTAGTTTTCCTTGTCGAAAACATGTTATAAACAAATAATAATTTTAAGATATGTAAATGTTTTCACGCTTTTGACGACTCAAGCTTATTGTTAGTTGCTTTAAGTAATAAATGTGATAAATTAGAAAAAAAAAGCTGGACCCGTGGGGGAATCGAACCCACCGACCTTTGGTTTGAATAAGAATTACAAGTCAACGCTCTTACCACTAAGCTAACGGGTCACTTAGAAGAAGATGGCTTGCATTCGTTAAATATAGCGGTATTACTGCCAAATGCGACAGAATTTCAAAACAATTTTTTCTAATTTGATGTTTAATGAGCGAATTGAAATTGTACTTGTTGACAAAGGCTGGTTGGAAAAGTAGGATGTTTTGCTTCCTAAACCGTCCTAGCAACAAATGAACATTAATCTCGCTTTTTTTGCGTTGCATTTCATTATCCATCTCGTTTGAGACTTATTTTCTTTTAATTTCTACACGACTTTTTTCAATGTTTTTGCTTTTTTTTGTTGAATTTTTTGATTGCTTCTCTTTCTGACTAACGCGTGAATGGCGGTTATACGTTTCTAATCAAAACATTTTTGTCGGTTTCTTTTCTATATTCTCTATTCTAGGGCATTACAGCGGCTCTCAAGCTCAAGAAAGTTTAAATTAAAATTAAACAAAAAACATCTCTTGTAAAATTAATAATTGGGTAAATTGTTACTTACACTTACCTGTTTTTTTTTTTATTATTTTCAATGTCCCTTTCCGTCAAGTATGAGGGCAACCTTTGACATGTTTGTGGTCTAAACTTTAGTGTGCAAATACGTTAGCGGCCGTGTTTAAAGTAGTATTGTGCATTATTTAAAGTAGTGTTCATAATTTTTAGCGATAGATATCAGACATGAAATAATACGACAATGTTTTATAATGCAATTATTAAAATAAGAAAATGAAATGAAAAAATAGGTACAACATATAATTAATAGTAAATCTTGAATGGAATTATTACAAACTACGAAAGTTTAATAGCGACAACGAAATCAATGAGACCCTTGATCTTGAATTTGGAAACTAATCCATCGATGTTGGATGAATTCCACTGATACAAAGACGTAAAGAATTTTCCAAATTATCGTCAGTCAGCCTTGTACGATGTTTTGATTTATTAACTTTCATCATATTAATGATATAAGGTAAAACTGAAAACTTCAGAACTACGATACAAAACGCTGCTATAAAAAAGAAAGAAATTTTATAGTTGTCGCATGGCTGAAATATTGCGACAATTGAAAAGGATAATCAATTGTCGAAACATATTGTATCACATACATACATACATTACTTAAATGTTGCAAAAAATGTCTCCATTAACAAGTAAATATTTCAAAACATCATGTTGGAATCAGTAAATTTGTACTAGGAATATTTTCTTAAAATATTAATTTTTCATTCGGCTTAGTATCGGAATTACGAAGCTAGCATTACGCTAAAATATTCCTAATCGTTGACATAACGCCAAGAAACTACAAATGTTCCAATCTGTAGGTATTATACCTTACTAGGATGTAAGAAAGTACACTTTGATAGTTTTTACATAAATAGAGATTTTTTTTGTAAATGGATCCACATCATGGATCCTCCACATAATATAGTGCTGTTATAATATTTTTTGGGCTCCGTCCAGAAACACTTATTTTGCATTACTTTAGAGCGGCCGGAAAAAGTGTCACTAGAGATTGGCATACTCGACTTGACAGATGTCTTATAAACTGTCATTCAACTGCTATGCAGCCTTACAAACATGAACTGGTTTCTTCATTGCACTTATTATTGATAAATGGGTATTAAACTATAAAGAACATTATAGAAAAAGATTTATTCTTGTAAACGTTAAAATAATAAGGTATGCAACAAGTGTGCCAACCTGTACTGTCAATTCCCTAGCGCCAAAATTTCTTTTTTATTTTCAATTCAAAATTAAGATTTGTCGGCTCAAAAGTAGTTGTAAATGTAGTTTCTGGCCGTTCAAAAGACTTACTTGTGGTTCAATAGAACAGAAATAATTGGTAATTTGAGATTATATCGCTGTTTAGTCATAACTAAAAGTTAGTTCAACAAATATACAATATAAATGCTATTTAAAGATCATTAGCCAATAATTTACGTAGAGAAAAATCTCATGCAGTAGTTCCTACCAACAATAAATGTTTGTGCTTTTTTTGTCTTTCGTTGGTAGTCGTATGATGTTTACACAACTGTTAAAAGCTCTTTATTTACACATGTATTTTATATACTTAATTATCTATTAATAGTATATCAAATGTTTTGCGAAACGCCACAATGTTGATCTGTAAAATAATCACTCATTGGTTTTAAATGAAAATAAAACGAAAATTACGAATGTGTAAATACTTTCCTATAAGAAAAATATTTTCAACTGCTGATTTCTTTTAAACGCAAATTAAACAAAAATATATTCCCTAGAATGATAAACATTAGGGCAACCGTAAACAAGATTTAGCTTTTGGGTAATTTTAAATTGTTCGCGGAAAATGAATAATTTTAGCACAAGGCCCTTTCATACGAAAATTGGTGCTATATACATTTTGTTATATTAGTAAAAATCTACCTGCTGCTCTACCTCTAAATCGATGAAAAAGCCGAGGAAAAAGCTAGTTTTTCTTGTCGAAAACATGTTATAAACAAATAATAATTTTAAGATATGTGAATGTTTTCACACTTTTAACGACTCAAGCTTATTGTTAAGTTGCTTTAAGTAATAAATGTGATAAATTAGAAAAAAAAAAGCTGGACCCGTGGGGGAATCGAACCCACCGACCTTTGGTTTGAATAAGAATTACAAGTCAACGCTCTTACCACTAAGCTAACGGGTCACTTACAAGAAGATGGCTTGCATTCGTTAAAAATAGCGGTATTACTGCCAAATGCGACAGAATTTCAAAACATTTTTTTTCTAATTTGATGTTTAATGAGCGAATTGAAATTGTACTTGTTGACAAAGGCAGGTTGGAAAAGTGGGATGTTTTGCTTCCTAAAGCCCTAGCAACAAACGAACATTAATCTCGCTTTTTTTGCGTTGCATTTCGTTATCCATCTCGTTTGAGACTTATTTGCTTTTAATTTTTACACAACTTTTTTCAATTTTTTCGCCTTTTTTGTTGAATTTTTTGATTGCTTCTCTTTCTGACTAACTCGGTGGAATGGCGGTTATACGTTTCTAATCAAAATATTTTGTCAGTTTCTTTTCTATATTCTCTATTCTAGGGCATTACAGCGGCTCTCAAGCTCAAGAAAGTTTCAATTAAAATCAAAGAAGAAACATCTCCCATAAAAATAATAATTGGGTAAATATTGGGTACTTACACTTACCTGTTTTTTTTTTTATTTTCAATGTCACTTTAGACCTTTAAATATCTATAAACACAATATTTCGTAAATACATAAAAATTTCTGGTATGGATTTTTCATTTACTGAATTACCGGTATTTTTTTATTTACCGGTAAATTTACCGAACGTTTTTTGGTCAATTCAAACAAACCTTAATTATGATATAATTCGTTTACTTTTTTAAGATTACTTCTCAAAAAAGAGTGGCAAAAGGAAGCAAATATTTCTCTACATAAATACTTCAATTTATTATACACTGAATTTATTGTTATTAAAATATTTGCTTCCTTTCTTTTTACAATAACACCACATAAAATTTTCACTCGCAACAAACAAAAAGCATCCTAGAAAGTAGCAATTAAAGAGCATAACGTGTACTTCATTTTTTATTATACTTTTCTCGATATTCTTTGATTAATTGGAAGTTTTAATAATAATGTTCCAAGACTTTAAAACTATTTATAGACGACTTTCGGTGAATTTAATATTTGCTATTTTGAGGGCATAAACACGAAAGCAATAAAAATTTTAATTTCCTCACCTTTCAATCCTAAAACAGTCTCCTACCAAGTATAAACTGCCCCATAAATTTCCTAGAAGTAGGTAAGGTATATTTCCACACCGACATCGACGTGAATTGTTTTTTTTTCAGTATACCAGACCGCAATGTAAGTAAACTTTACAGGATATTACAGGATATTATTGACCGCAATTCCCAATATTTATTTGGTTTATCCCAAAGTACAACAGTGATGATGCATTACTGTATCGGAGCCGTTGCAAAGCTCAATGATTCGGTGAATGTAACTTCTGGGAAGTATATGAACTGTACAATGCCTCGCCTGTCAAGATTCTTTTACGGCTTATGTCATATTTCGTTTTTTGAAATCCGGTAATGGTAGCAATTGACACCGCAATATTCACGTTAGAATATGACAATTTCCACGAATATCTTGAATGCAAACTAATTATACACTCCAAGTATAGATAGAAAGTGATATCCATGCTATTGTTTCGTCGGTTACCGAAATTTTTACTACTTGAGCGGTTACGTATTTATGAGTATTGAATCATAGGTCAAAAGATGAATTAAGCAGGAATATTTCTTAACAAACTGATTCATTGGATTTAAAAAATACTTGGCATTTGTGTTTGTAGTCACATATAAACATTTCTATAAGAAAACATTACGTAACCTATTTAACTTATTTGATTGTGTTCGTAAGTCACTGTACCCTGTCATACACGCAGGGCCGTAGCCAGAATTAACTTCCAGGAGGGGCAAACAATTTCCTAGGGCGGGCAAATCCTCCCCAATAAAAAATTATCATGTAGCAACAATGTTAATGAGTTAGGTATTAGTTTTTTTTTTTTACATTTTAGATATTACACCTTAATAATATATGTATATTTACTTGGCTTTATAAATTATTTCTATTATTTAAGGACTTCCCTACTTAATCTAATTAAACTGGCAATACAAAAACGTAATAAAAATAAATTGTGAATACATAGGCTATTAAAAAAATAATATAAAACATAGACGTAGGGGACACAGGGGTAAAAAAATTGCTGGTAGTAGTAATACACGTTGCTTTAGAAGATAATTTTATTGTGGTACTCGGCCATAGGTAGAAAATAAAAAAAAAAAAATAGATGTTACAGGTAAAACGTAAACGTCGTACTTTAGTATGACTGTACTTTCTCATTCTTTTTATTATTAAAATTAACTAATGCGCTTTCAATATTTTTTCTGCTCAAAGGCCGAAAACACTAAATGACAGTATTTGGAATCTATTTATGGCGATCAATGTTGGAAAGTAGGCTTTCATGTAGCAGTACTACATCTAAAAGTGTTAACAGAGGCAAACAGACTAATTACTATATGATATACATAATACATATTATATATATTATTACTGTATAATACATATACAGGGTGTATAAAATAAAAAAGTAAATTTTGCTTGGGTGTTAACTACATGACATATAAAGCACAAACCCACCGAAACCGGATTTCATCATTAAAAAATAAAAAAAAGTAAAATTTAGAGCCAAAAATTCTTTAGTCCGGGCCTGATGCAAGGAAACGCCATGTTAAGCACCCGCTAAACGTGGTATTATGTATAAATACATTGCACTCATTTAGTATTATTCTTAATGGTATTGCCGTAAGTTCATTTAACGTCATTCTGAATTAATATAAAGGCCCTTGTAAAAATAGCAAAACTGAGGCATTTTAAGTTTCTTCTTTTTATAAAATAAACATTCCTTTTTTGTTAAGAGCGTTCTACGTAAGTCTACAAAGTATTATTTTTAATATCCTGATAAGACGTTCGAGTTTCACCGGATATGCGATTTCAGTAGTTACAAAAAAAGTAAATATTTTTCTTTCGCTTTGTCGAATCGAGAGTTAGTTGTTAATAATAAACGGTACCACATGAATCTGGGTTATTTCTTTTGGATTTATTTAATCAATAACGTAAAATGATTGAATCGAATTACACAGAAATAAATGTAGATACAGAAAATTTGCAAAAACACGCCTTTTTACTATGATATCGCGCGAAAATGAATCTATACATTCCCGCGCTTTTGCCGATGCATCAAGCTTCGATTTTCTTTATATGAAATCATGATGTTCCTGAAAAGGATCGTATTTTCGAGACGGGAAAAATTTAAATAAAATGTTCGAAGTGGCTTGCACTCCAAGCGGCGATCCACACAAAACTAACAGCGGTAATGGCTGAATGATAGTGGTATGTGGGGTATACTCGGACAGCATTTAGTTGAGCACAGGTGCGGCTCTAGCCCACGACATTTATAAAATATTTTTTTTTCTCGTTAATGCTTAAGATAGACCCCCTGTGTATTAAGACTTTTGTTTGTATATGATTACAGCTGCTACATATTATTATATTTACCTCAATATCTGATACACCCAGTATACTTAGTGAACAATTCTTGAGCTTAATTTGGAAGAGTTCATGTCAGAATCATATTTTTTTGTTTTATTTATGAAGTTTGTAAAAGTAATATTAAACCCAATATTACATTTGTCTTAGTGAAAAGGCGAATGATTAGACAATACTTAATCGATAACTAAAATCTATTCATGCTTCTATTCATACTTATTTTTATATCGAAGCATCAGATAATGTAAGCTATCAATTTCAGTGACAGAGTTCATAAACAACATCAAAAGAAAAAAAAAAAAAAGAGATGAAGAGCATTTTTAAAAGTCAATAATCAATAAAATAACAAACATAAATTTTAGAAAACCTAACAATACTAAATAAAGTACTTATTCGTCGGTAAACAGTATTTTATTGAAAAAGTATTTCCATTCATAAAATTCCAGGCGACAGTAATAATCGTCGAGTAAAAGTTCTTGGGATGTGCTAATTTTGTACGATCGATACTTAGTCTTACGTAAAAGGTTAATCAAACTTATTTCGATATCACTGACATTTTTCACTAGAACATGTTTATTTTTGTTATTTATTCTTGTAAACGTTGTTTCAAAACGTCGGACTGTATTACGAGCAGTAGTCGCGCTAAGAATTCATCGAATTGACCTTTTTGGGATAATTTACTGCAAATAAATCGTGTGTAACTTCTGCTGAATTGGCACCGAAAAATTGTTTCACAATAAAAAGTTTTTCTTCGAGCGTATAATATTTTATTTTTTAAAAAACTACTGACCGCGATCAAAACTTACTAACCGTTATAAAATTTTAGCACCGATCCTTTATTCTGATACCCATCAACGCCTTATTAAGAAATGAGCGAAATGAATTGAACCCCGGTTAAACTGAAAGTGGATTTACGCCTTGGCTAGCGAATAATTAACTTACGGGTTCTAGGTCACACAAAAGTGGAAGGATATGAAATAATCTTGCGAAAAAGGGTCTGGATTACCATTCGAAACAGCTGAACCCTTATGGAACCTCTAGGAACGATTTAAAAGTATTTTTAGCAGCTAGTTCGTTTTTGCTCTACGTTATAGCACATTTGTTACTATTTATTCATTTATTGAAAGAGTTAAGGGATGTATATAAGTCGGAAGAAGCTGTAGTGATTGTTAGATCTAGATAAGAGTGAAGAGTGATACGAAGAAATCTGCTGCCTGCGAACATCCATATCAACAAGGAAACTACCACATAGCCTATGAGGACGACAAAATGTTAAGCCAGGACTAGTCACTACCACCCGAGGAGGCAAATATGTGAATCGATCGAGATAATGTAGCGCTCCAACAATTTGGAATCGCAAAGATGGATATAAAATCAGCAATAGCTGGAAACTAGGAAGAAGCTACAATATCGATCTTTAGAAAAACTTCTAAGAAGCTGATAGCACGATCGCCGAAACGACAAGCCAAACATTTGTTTAGTTTTTTAAAAATAATTATTGATCAGATGAAAAATGAAAATACTAGACAACAAAAATTTGCATTTTTAAATAAGTGTATGTCAGAAGTCAGATCTAAATACGTTTTTGCCTTAAAACCTTTTCTATTCTATTTGTATGTCTATTACTTTGGTGAATTAATAAAATGCTGTTTGTTGATTTTTTTTGGTTACTAAGTATGACCAACAATTTCTTTTTTTTTTCATTCCTGCAACAAGGAATACAACTATACAGTCTTGTTAAATTAATTAAATTTTGGTTAGCTCATTGCAGAGGTTTTTTTCTGAGTGTACAGTTGATTCCATTGCAACAGATTTTGAAAGTTCCATCATCAATTCCATAAAATTCTCATCAATTCTTCCTATTCCAATTCCATAAATCCTTACTACCTAGCGGATCCAATGCACCTAAACTATACGGTCAATCTAGGCTCCATAAGCCCAATATTCCTTTACGTCCTATAGTTACACTAGCAACAGTAGTTCCTGTACTGAAAACTCTAAACATTTGCTCACACGAACAACTTTCTGGTGCAGCCATAGGTTTCCCTCTTTCTCTCATTATTGCCAACATTTTTATGGAAGCATTTCGACAACAAATCCTAACCTCCTATTATCAAAAACCGAAATGCTGGTTCAGATACGTTAATGACACCATCTAAATCTGGCTACACGGACGTGATTCCTGAAACAATTTCCTGACATTCCTCAATTCCCAACATAATTCCATGAAAATTAATTATTCCCCAGGGTAATACAAGTATAAGCATCTACACCTTTATTTTTAAACATTCACGTTAATTATACATCTGCTTGTCAAATGCACCTGTAAGCAAATTACTTTTTTTTTATCCAGCCACTTTGGTTTTTCTGCATTAGGACTTTACGTAAATGGTTACACATTATTGGTCGTTGGCTTTCAGTATTTTCATTAAGAATTGATAACATTGGACGTCTGGATCCATAATTTATACCCAGAGATAACTCCCCCCACTTAAGGTATTTTAGTTCATATTCTAATTGATGGTAAGTACAAGTAATGTGCCGAAGCACTCAAAGGTGAATCTGCTCTTGATTAGTAAACATTGTAGAACGCTTCATATAACGGCAGTATATTATTATCTTCAAAGAAATCGCTGGTGGGTGGCGTTTTAAAATAATCTAACCAGTCAATAAAAACTGAGAAACTGCGAAAATATGTCGATTATGTTTGCGTGTTAATATATAATAAAATAAAAATACTCTTTCTGAATCTGTCGATCTAGTTACTGACGTTTATAACTATTATTTCTCTGACGGCACATAACTACGCTAATAATAGCCGATAATTGTACGATTATAACCATAATAATATTAAATTTATGATTAATAACTAGAGTCGGCACATTAAAACATCTACTCGCCCGCGTGTTTTCGTCCGGTTTCTCAAACAACAGGTCGCGACGGAAAATCAGTATATTTTTAGTTTGCCGTGATTAATCCACAGTCTTGATTCGATGCGAACAACGAGGCTTCCAATATTGGCAATGCATCACTTTGATGAAGACGAATTTTGTAGATATGCACGTAGGTGGCACATTTTATATTTAATTCTGCCAGAAGCTTTCATTCAATCGGCGACTATTTATAACAGCCGAAATGATCTCTGGCACAATCTAATACTGCTAATACGTGTGTATACAGCGGTCAAAAAATTAGCGTGATAAAATTAAGTACCCACTTATTTCCGGCAATCGATTTCGTATGTCTTTGTGTTTTGTTAGTTTAGGCGTGCGTGGCGTTGTAGACTTTGAAGATGAAACTGCCATAAACACGATCGTAAATGATTAATTGTTTGGATTAAAGTTACCGTGTGATCGTCTTTGATTTGAAGCGCGACATTTTAGCAGCGAAAAGTAAAATACTTGTAAATTAGTATAAAATAATTCATTAGTGAACTAACAAGGAAACCTCGCGAACTGTAAATCGCAGATTTTAATGAAACTTTGTCAGTTTGTAGACTCCATGGAGTGTTACTCAAAGACGCTTTCCATTGCTGCGGAACTTCAACTTTAGGAATAGGGATAATGTGATCTTACATACATCCAAATGCGTACAACTCGAAATACTATCATATATAACCATTTAGCGCCTGGTATAAGATTACACTGATTTTCGACATACAATGCAGTCACATAACAGTATACAGAGTATCTCCTTAGAATAAGGAAATATGCTAAAATTTATATTTTTGTGGACACCCTGTATAACTTTTTAAATTACCTTTCTATAGACTATTTGATCATAAAAATAGCCATTATAACCGATTTCTAAAATTCAATAAAATAAGCACAACATACGTCATTCCACGTTTATTGGAACACCTTGTATATAAATATCTATACTAATCGAAAGGGTTGATTAAACGGTACAAGTCCGCCATTTGAAACTTTTTTCTATCTCTTACCCGTTTAAAAGTATCAGAAAAAAAAACCAAATTTGGGCCAAATTTCAAGGGTGAATTGCACCCCCTAAAGTTGAAGTTCCGCAGCAATGAAAAGCGTCCTTGAGTAACACTCCATGGAGTCTACAAACTGACAAAGTTTCATCAAGATCTGCGATTTACAGTTCGCGAGGTTCCCTTGTAAGTTCGGAATAGAGCCAATCTAAGTAGCAATCTTCACAAAGTAATGGCGAAGGGCAGATTTGATACAGGAATGGCACTGAGTAAGCCAGGTGGAAGCTTCACTGAAAGTGAAGAAGAAATAGCTGTCCTCCATCTAGAGACACCGGGAGTAGACGGGATTCTTTCAGTCTTACTTCAGAAAGGGCAGGACGAAATCCTTCCTCACATGATTCTGATAAGCCGAAGTAGTTTGGAGTTGGATTATATTCCAGAAGCTGGATTGAAAAGAAAGAAATTTCAAAAATTTTCGGTGGATACTGTCTAGACTCAGGAGGTCACATGCATATAAAGGGTTCCAAGTCAAAACAGCATATTCCAGTTTGCTTACTACATATGCAAAGTATAATGATTTTAATACATAGATATCTTTAAAGTATTTGGAGACACGCATAATGAAACCGAGAGATTTTATGGCTTCAGAACATATACAGGGTGTATCAGATATAGAGGTAAATATAATAATATGTAGCAGCTGTAATCATATGCAATCAAAAAGTTTTAATGCACAGGGGGTCTATCTGTAAGCATTAACGAAAAAAAAAAAATATTTTATAAAAATATTTAATTAATTTAAGCCACTTCGAACATTTTATTTAAATTCTTCTCGTCTCGAAAAAACGATCCCTTTTAGGACTAGCATGATTTCATATAAAGAAAATCGAAGCTTGATGCATCGGTAAAAGGTGTGTTTCCAAATTTTCTGTATTTTTGTGTAATTCAATTCATTTTGCGTTATAATACGATTAAATAAATCCAAAAGAAATAACTCAGATTCATGTGGTACCGTTTATTAACAACTAACTCTGGATTCGACAAAGCAAAAGAAAAATATTTACGTTTTTTGTAACTACTGAAGTCGCATTATCCGGTGAAACTCGAACGTCTTATCAGGATATTAAAAATAATTACTGTGTAGACTTACGTAAGAATGCTTCTTAACAAAAAAGGAATGTTTATTTTATAAAAAGAAGAAATTTAAATTGCCTCGGTTTTGCTATTTTTCAAGGGCCTTTATTTATTCAGAATGACGTTAAATGAACTTACGGCATACCATTAAGAATAATACTAAATGAGTGCAATGTATTTATACATAATATCACGTTTAGCGGGTACTTAACATGACGTTTCCTTGCATCAGGCCCGGACTAAAGAATTTTTGGCTCTAAATTTTACTTTTTTTTATTCTTTAATGATGCAATCCGATTTCGGTGGGTTTGTGCTTTATATGTCGTGTAGTTAACACCCAAGCAAAATTTACTTTTTTATTTGAGTACACCCTGTATAGCTAATGTGCAATTTGAAGGAAAGCGTGGTATCAAGGACTACACAAAGATCCTTAAATTCAAATTTACGAGATAAAGTACTAACCCTTGACTTGGTAGGACGATACGTAGGGCGAAGGTGAACGAGTGTAGGTATTCACACATTTATCAATGTTCAGTTTCAGTTTGAAAGCATCACACCAATTAACAACTGCATTCTAAGCACTTTGAAGCTTACTCACATCACCAAGACAAGAAATTTCAATGAAGATCTTGATATCATCAGCATATGCAAGAATAGGAAGGCCAATTTGGATTAACAGGGGGGTAGACGGCATGACCAAATTGATGTCGCAGCTGCAGTTTACTAGGTCGGTGGAGGTGGAGGTGGACATAAGATCATCTCGGTTAGCACGACCAGAGGATGCCCACAGAGCATTATGTAGGGTCTAATAGTAGACGAACTATTATGTGGGCTAACTGATTTAGGCATACCTCGTCAAGGATGTGCTGATGACGTTGCCATATATGCAAGAGGCAAATTTGAAAATACCCTCTGTTATATATAAGCGAATGATCAAAAAAAAAACAACTGTTGCAATGACGATTTCCGAAACAAGGTTATACGAAAACCAATCAAAAGACTTCAAATGATGAAGCAAATACTTTCGCAAAGAAGGGCGCTGTGGTGTTATGTGAAGGACCTAAAACTGTCATTTGCATAGCATCTACGGTAGCTTAATCAATTTCCGGGTAAATCAGAAATCAGAAAGTATTCTAGTAACAGAAGAATTCTCCTGGTGTGGTACATGCGAATGAATGCTTTTCACTTAATCGCGTCAGAACTGAATTAATTGAAGAATAATTGTTTGTATTTGTGCAGGTCCTTGCTGATGACTATCATTGGACTGAATCGATTGAATCTCGGTTCTGTTTTAGAGGGCGAGGAAATACCACTAATTGTTACCAGAATCAAGCAAACCAAGTCTGTTATTAGATTGGCAAACCTGAAAAAGATTTTATGAAGTTTAAGGTGACGTCATCTGTACAATGGGAAGGGAATACCATCTCTTTCTATTTCTTAACCGTCATATTAATTCTTTTTAAAAATAAATAACGGCATAATCTGATAAACTAATGTGGGAATATTATTGTCTCCTAAAAATAAGGACATTCCAGGCGCACTGTACTAATAATATTTAAAAACAATTAAGTATTTACCTCTCTATTCAGGAAAAAAACAAATTATTTTGGTAACCTGTATGCACTTAATGTAATTTTAATGGGATTACAATTATAGTTATTATTAGTCAACTTTACGAAAGTGAGCAGTTATATAGATTTGATAACGTAAATTAACAAGTTGTAAGTGTTCTTAATATGATCTGATTTACACTTTTACACACTGAAGGACGATAATAGATGACAAATCAGCATTTTTGCAAAATGCCTCACCTTTGTTGAATGTTTATATATGTATTTAGAAAGAATGTATAGCAATTGGTGTCTGGTATTACATTTAGAACTTGAGTTATTCGGAACGAATAGATATATCAACAAATACTAGAATGACGGTATATTTTAATACGTGACTAGACATACGTAACTAAGCTGTAGTTTCTTACTTATATGCATAGACACGTTGTTACTTTTAATTACATAACCAAGGAAACCGATGTAAGAAATCTATCTTTGCCATCGAGAAAAATTATAATTTAGAGTATATTTTAGAACTTAAGGTCTAGCTATTTGAGCCCCGTTCTCCCATCTATATTTTGCTCATCCATTTTATGGTTTTGCAATTGGATTTTCTTTTCCTAGTAAATGCAGTGGTAACTTATTAAAGATTTTTATACAATTGGAGCACGGCGACTTTTCAAAGAGTTGATTATTATGAACTGGGATGCGCAGTGAATTACAAAAAGTTGTTGCAAGTTGTATTATATAGTCACCGTTGGTAGTGAATGTGGTTCGTCAACTTGGTGAGCATAGCACACTCAAAGATACATGATACAATGCTGGAAAAGTAGGAACTTTGTGTTTAATGCAATATGGCTTACAAGAGTCCTGAGATTTCAAACAACAAACCATGCGTATGATCCTTTTTTGCAAGATAAACAGTCTCTTTAAATGAGTAGAGCGTCACCATATCAGAATACCGTACCTTAATATGGATTCTATGAAGGGCTTATAAAACATCAACAGAGCAGCTATGTATTTTAATTTCTCCTTTTTTTTTTGGTTTTTAGGTCAAAATATGAAGATCAACATTAATAAGTACTGCGTTTCGCTTTATTTTCAAAGCTTTTTCAAGTATAAAAATATAAAATGTAAATAGTGTAAATTATATTATATGTATTTTATATTTTTATACTTGAAAAAGCTTTGAAAATAAAGCGAATCTTCTCATTTTGATCTAAAAACCAAGAAAAAGAAGAAATTAAAATACATATAGATGGTCAAGAAAAGAAGCTTTAAAAAAAGAGGAGCTATGTCGACAGTTTGTTTTAAGATTCTTAAAGTATATGTTAAAGAATTTATTTTTTTCTACATAAATCACTAATTTAATGATACGCGTTTGTCAACCGTTATTCCCAAAAAATTACTATGAAGACATTCGGGTATTGAAGCATTATTGGTGGTTATTAATATAGAAGGATCTGCTCTTTTGTACGGATCAAAGACTTTTTCGATTTTGACTTATTTCTGAAAGAACATTAGATTTTGTCCACGTGGAAATCATCGATGTGCACTCATTACCAGCTGCCGAAAGTTCACATCACAATAGTCTCTGCCGGGTATAGTAATGGATGTACACATATCTTTAAGACTCTCGATGTTACATTGTAAATTGTTTACGTATACTATAAAAAAACAACGGGCCCAAAATCGGTCCCTGAGGGACGCCTAATGTTAAAAATTTTTGATTTCGAATACCTTGTGACATTATCTTATGATCAAGATAAGGAGAGATGCAGCTGTAACAATCTAATAATAAATTATGCTATAGTTTAAAGCAAAAGAACTAATTTGGCCGCTGCGAGAATTAACCTCTCTAAAGTGCAAACATTAGCATGCATATAGGTGTATAACTAGTACAGTGAGAACCTAAAAATCAGCCTTGTGAAAGAATTTACCACAATACGTAACCATAAAAATGAGTGGGATCAAAACGCCATCAAATGGTACAGGGATAACTTGAAAATGGTGTTAGTGTATTCTGGTGGAAAATAAAAAGTATACCGGATGGTTTACTTAAAATAAGTTGTTCTTCGCTTTCGGTATATAGTTCTATGTTTCCATTATTTTTATTTTCCACTCTTAATCATCCTTTAGAAAAATACTCTTAAAGATGATAATAAGTAAAACAATAGGAATGTTTACACGAATACCGTAAAATGCTTACGACGATAATAATAACCGGTTAAAGAAATATTCAAAATAGGCCTCAAGCGTCTATTTCATAAAATGTGGATAATTCCGTGTATATATGAACTAAAATGAGCTGACGCAATAGGAAATTTGTGATTCCCGTAGAAGTATACGTAAGAATGACGGCACAATTGAGTTGTTGTAACGATAGTAAAGCGATTTTTAACACAGCTGCATGAAAAACGCGCTAATAACTGTTCATTGTTTATCTATTCAATGGCGAACACATGATATAGAATGGATTTGTGTAACATGCGGGATGATCTGTTAACTTTTACATTAATTTACATATACATTAAGTACACACAAGTGCATTGTAATCTATTCAGAATGTAAATTATTCATTTTCCCCGGAAAATATTAAAATCAACAGATTCCCTTATGCTTATGAAAACACATGACCTTGTCTAACATTAGTGTTACAAATATCACGAAAATATATAATCATTTTTCCAAAATGCTTCTTCTGCCGTTGTTGAATTTTCTAGAAAACGTAGTATCAAAAACAGTGGCATGGGATTCCATTTTTGTTACATTTTCTAAAGGAACTGTTGCTTTCTATACTACGTGCTTTGATTAAATTATTAACTATTAATGATTTATAAGTGTTTATGAATGTTGATGATGTGGGATTTCTCATTGGATGAGATCTTATGTGTGAGGAAAAAAAATTCTCGAAAGGTCTTGATTGAATACTTTGAAATAAATAAATCCACGCAGACAGAAAGCCAATTTCTTTTCTTCTAAAGATGATATGAACAATTCTCTAAAACTTCTTGTTTCCTCAAAGTGCATAAGGTTGGATTTGCTACTGGATCAGTAATGCTAAAAGCATGGATCATAAATTAAAATTTGAGTCGCATGTGGCGTGTTAGTCGATTTTAAGAGTGATCACGTGGCAAATTTAAAAACTTGGTTTTGGCTATTTGTTTACTACAGTATTATTATATTGAGACAGTATTTATTGTCAACTGTCAATACAAATTAATTAAACAACATTGTTTACTAGGATACATTCAAATGTATGCAATAGTACTTTTGGTCAAACAGTATATCTAATTCCAACATTTCCACTACACACAAAAAAATAATTACTCAATTTGAATATAAATGTATCACATTGAATATAACATAACTTCCTATATAAGCAAGAAGATATTTATATTGAGAATGAAATTTGTTCAGTTTTCCAAACCCGTGAATTGGTTAGATGAAACATTTTTTTTAGTTCAAATGCAATCAATATGCTAAAATCATTATGAACATATAATATTTTCACCACAAAAATAATTATTTTAGATTTCTGTAAATAGATTTTCTCAACTGGACACTATCTCATTGATGCCTTAATAATTTATGTACATTTGATAGATGTATAAAAAAGTATTATTTGAAGTATTGCCATTATTTGCTTCCAAAATATAAGTATATTGAACTGATAATACTTACCTGTTTAATCTAAGCATTTCTACTATTCAAGGGTAATAATTATATATAAATTTTGTGTCTGTAACACCAAAAAACCTCGGTAGGGGAAAATTAATAAATAAAGAAAAATTATTATATTATAAATTATGTAATAAATACTTTATAATTTTACAATGTTTCGGAGAAGGTAGCGTATCGGGGTACTCCAGGAGTGCGCACGGGATATTGATGCGTATAGATGGTATGTGTATCCGTCGTTGCGACCGGTGTTCTCGGGATGCTTCCCACTCAATGCCTGGACCTGGTATCTAGTCAGCGTTGGTTACTGATATAATTTCAATTAGTATAATAATTTGCTGGTAAAATGTGTCGTCCTGCTATCTTTTCTCGAACAAAGCGATTTATATTTCACATCGAAGTCTTCGAAGAGATCTTATTAGCTGGAGCGGTAAATAAGGTAATTTACGTTTAAGATTTAACAACCAAGAGATCATATCTAAAAAGCCTTGATTGTTTTCTTTTTTCGGGAAAATCATGAGGCAAAGTTTTGAAATGAGTCACGTTTATAATCGACTATTTTTAGAATTTTGGAAGGTAATGTTTATCACATACCTCCAAGAGAAAATTTATATTGTATATAATCTCTTTCGGCTGAAATTTACCTGGGAAACGATCGCGCGCGACAAATGATGAATGAATTTATAAATAAACCAAGGAACCAGAACGAAAGTTATAGATTTCTTAGACGTAATTATTGTGATGTTAAGCTTTAAGCTTCTGGGCAGAAAATACGTATTAAGATAAACGAACGAACATCATTATTCACTTTATTAAAACGTCATTCTAGCAGAGTAAATAAATTTCTGCAGAAATGCTTATTTTTTTCGTTTAAATAAACCGTGGAACTCGGTATTTTCATGTTCATTAGAGATTGTTTTGATTTCGATTCGATATTTCAATAAACATCCGCGTAAGTTTTCTCGCGTTGAAATATCATTTAAAATTATTGAAATTTTTGGTATACTTATAGAAATACTGACGTAAGGAAAGACGCCTATCTAACAAATGAACGCTATTAATGATAAACATTCACCAATATAAAATAATGTAACAAATTAATGTATTTTTTCTTTTGATTGTAATAATTAAGAGTAATTTTTCCCAAGAAAAATTTTTCTCCTCACGCAGGATTCGAATCTATATTCTCCCGCTTGCCGGGCGGACGCTTTACCAATTAAGCTATTAGAGGACGAGGTTCGAGCGCTCTTACCGAACATATGTCACAATTTTGAAAAATTACTCCTAATTATTACAATCAAAAGCAGCAACGAATGTTAGAGATAAGTCGGTCGCATGGTGGGAATCTTTTAGTAATGCTGCTAAAAAATTAAAATATAGGTTACGGCATGATATGTATAAAGTTAGTGAGGTAGTACGTATTTATAAATAAATATTTCATATTCCTTAGTGGTCTGAATTACTGTTAAATTGTTAGCTGTTCATAGAGTTCGTTAAATATAAGATATTTAACATGTAATCATAGTGACAAATACGTTAATATAGATTTACATGTCTTTTAAAACCAAATATATATATATGTAAGTTATGAAAAATTACCCCTTACCAAATGGTGCCCTTATTTCAATACACATTTTTCTCTATGATGAATGAATCAAGAAATATTTTATATGAATAAAAATATATTTATGTCCAAATTTAACAATAGTAAATATATTTCCCAGCATAAATGAAATATACAAAAAAAGGGATATGTCAAATACAAGAAGAAATCAAAATAGGAAATAATTCATACAATACAAATAACCAAATACATAAAAGAAAAAAAAATAATTTCACATTTTCGACTAATCACAATGAGTTAGAGTACCTTCTAAAATACCTTTATGGTGTAGTATGGTCTATGTTGGAGATATTCTTTCAAGTTTATTTTAAAGTTACATTTTTCTTTCAGTTTATTCGGCAATTTATTATATACTTTGATACCCATACAGAGTACACTCTTATGAGTTAAAGTAAGAGTATGTATAGGTATATGGATGTCTATATTTCTATACCGTAATCATGACAATAATTACTAAAAATAACTCATGCCTGTGTTTATGAATATAAGCAGCCCTTTTCTAGTATATATAAATCGATAATTGTAAGAATACCTCATTTTTTAAACAAATTTCTAAATGGGAACGAAATTTTGAAATAATTTTTTTTCAGAGGCAATTGTATACCAACAGCCACTCCACTTTTGATATACAAAATAATCTCAGTATATATTAAATGCCTTAATTTAAAGATTATTTGCTTGAAATTTCTTAGTTAGTCAATTATATTCTAATTCTATGATAGCAAGTTTGTGGATTTATGGCTTTAAAATGAAAGACAATTTTCAAATCATTAACTTAACGACATTTCGACAATTTATTGTCTCTTTCAAGTTTAAAGTAAATAGTGAAGATAATTACTATGCTGCACTGAGAAAAGGGATTGCATTAAATGAAAAGTTTTATAATTTTTGGTTTTTATCATGTTCAACGAAAAGAATACCTTTTCTCAGAAAAGTGCTTATTTTAATTGAAAGTAGGCTGCTGTTTTGCCGGAAGACTATTTTCTTTTTAAGTACATGCTTTTCGACGAAAAGTAACCGTAATTAAATGGAATGAACCTCAGTTTTGATTAATTAATTTTAATTGAAGTTGTTTGTCCAATTGTTGAACCTACTTAATGTAGCTGAAGATTTTCTGTAAAAGTTGATGTGGCTGCATAAAAAGGTAGTACATGTTTTTGTTGTATTTAGTAAAAGTTTATTTCCGACGAACGATTCATGCAATAAGTTGAGCAAATTGTTCATTTCATTTTGAATATTTTTCGGTGTTCAACTCAGGGAGGGCAGTGGTAACGTCGGCATAGATAATTAAAAAGAAGTGTTCTATGAACATATTAATATCGTTAATAAAAATTCAAAACAATAATGGTGATAAAACAGCACCCTGCAGTACCCCATATTGCAATTGGTAACATTGTTACATTTTGTTTTCCAGTACAACTCGATATAGAGATCCTAGCAATCAGATAGATATGATGTAAACCATTGTAAAGCTACTCCGCGTACTCCAAATCTTTCTAATTTATTTAGCAGGAGACTGCATTGGACGCAGTCAAACGCCTTCCTTAAGTCACAGAGGTCACCAATCGGGATTTGTCTTTTTCCTATGTATTTTATAATATATGTGCATACATCTAAGATTGCAATTAATTGTTTAATGAAAATATGATGTTGACTAAGTATCAAATTATGTCCGGAATGTATTGTGCTATGGAAGCCATGAAATATATTTTAATATATCAACATCCAATGTCGAGGTTCAAGCGTTTTATATAGAAATAAACGATTATGTACTCCGCAAGTCCACATGTGCGGTTCGTAGTATACATACATGGGAACCATTTACATGACAGTAGATTTTGCGTTCCCTGAACTTGATACGCTGATAGATGATTTAGTGACTCAGAATTCCATTTATTCTTTTTGTTTTGTGCGTGCTTTTCCCGGCTAGGCACCACCTAAACGGTCGTGATTTATATTTAGATATTACGTGTGTTTAAATGCGTTCGGACTCTCGTTATTTTTTGGTTTGTAAAAAAAAAAAAAACTCTTCCGACGCGTACATTTAGGTTTACTAATCACATGGTTGCTTCTTCCCGGAAGACTATTAAAGACCTGCTTGATTACTTGGAATAATTGCGGTAATTTTAACAAAGATTATTCTGATTATAATTGGGATATTGTTAGGTGTAATTTTCGTTATAATAAAGGGTATATATATATCTATAAATAACGTACATTATATTTAACATGCATGATATTTGCGGTTTTAACTTCTCTCCGAAAAACTATCCAAGATAATTCATTACTCGTAGGATAGAATGGTTTTGTGTGATGTATACACAGAGTAATCAAAATTTAAATATTGAGAATTTACGCAAATGCCCAGATTATGTTCATCATCAAATTTACCGATGTGGGTAGGTAATTCCAATGCCAAATATGATCAAGTTCAAAAGCAAAAAGTAGCTATCTAGCAGGATAGCACAGAAAGACATTTTATTTATGAAAAGCTAAATTATTCCAATTCATCCCAAATCCGGTGCTCCATCCAATTTAATGTAGATAAATTATAGAAGACATTTTAAAATAAAAAATACATTAAGTTCTTATCGGGAATACTTATCTACTTAAATATAAATACTAACGTATTTCCTTCGAACTTGCATATATTTAGTCTTTAAACCGCTCGTACATACATGAGTCACTTGTTTACCCATCTAACTAACGCAAAATTATTCAGGTGTTTTATACCCTATTTTATTCGCGGGAAATTTAAGTTCCCTCAAACGTAAATCCACTGGTAATATATCCGAAATAACGCACGTCGCGTCTGCCGAAATAGATGAATACGTGTTCGCGGTCCTAATCGTTAACGATCTTTGCGTCTCGATTATTTTTTTTTTATTCTTTAATTTTAGACGCGCCCGCTCATATTGCCCACGCATGTAACATTGCCGGTTTTATAGCGCCCCTGTAAACAGGACCTGTCGCATAGAAAGACGGGATACGGTCCAATACAATTTAATTAGGTCTAGAAAAATGCAAGGCAACTTAATACTTTTTAAAATCTGTTATAGATACTGAGTGTTACTATAACTCCATATCAACATTGAAATTTGTCAAAAAAAAAAAAAAGAAAATGCACTAAAATAGTCTATCTTTTTCGTAATTGAGTAAAGACAAAGTTATTTTTCAATCTAAGTAAGTATCTATAGCATTTCAACCATAATGCCAAGGTAACCAAACTGAGAAGAAGTTACTAAAGTTCGTCTCAACCTTAAGATGCAGTAAGGGATATAATAGCTACTGTGCATCTCTTACTATCCCTAGTTGCTGTCACTAACGCTATCTTCACTTCCGATTTATATGTTGCCACTTATTTACATATGTCGGTGTCGGCACCAATACCTATCTGTTATCTGTCTATTAGCATCAACTGTTGTCAATCGTCATCATCGTAGTTTTAAAACAGTTAAGTTCCCCGTTAATTAGTTTATATATAGCACAAATCGTTCTTTTCAGAACGCTTCTCTCCTTTTCAAGCGCGCACAAGGTAATATGGGTATTTTTCGTGATTTTTATAAATTATATAACCTATACATTTAATTACAGTTTTCACTGCATTAATGGAAGGTGTAGGGAGAAAACGGTGTAAGGGAGAACAATTTAGCCTGAAGGAGAAGTGTATGATTGCAAATGTTTTTAATTATTTTAATAAATCTATGAATGTGAGTGCTGCTGTTCAAGAAGCAAGCAAAGCTTTGGGTTGTTCAGAACGTACAATATATAGTATAAAGAAGGAGCAACACACTGGTTCGTTATCAACTCCAAAAATACCCAAAAAAAGGAAAGGCATACAAGTAAACGACCGATTACAAACATATGACGAGAACACGCAAGCATCTATACGACGTAAAGTGCATGGATTTTTTATACAGAATATGCCACCTACATTAAATGCAATTCTTGCTGCTGTCAATGCTGATGATGATCTTCCTAACTTCAGTCGAGCAACCTTACATAGGTTGCTCGACTGAATTGGTGGAATTTAAAAAAGTAGGACGAAAAAGTATACTCATCGAACGAGATGACATTATTCGGTGGAGACATAAATACTTACGAGAGATCAAGAAATTTAGAGAAGAAGGTACAGTGTAGTTTTTGCTATTTGACATGCATATAACTTTATATTATTTTAGGTCGAACCATAATATATACCGATGAATCATGGGTAAATACAGGGCATGCAGTAAATAAAACTTGGACAGACACCACTATTCAAAATAGTCGGCAAGCTTTTATACAAGGATTAAGTACGGGCTTGAAATCCCCACTGGGCTCGGACCTCGTTTTGCATTAGTTCATGCTGGTGATGATAATGGATTTGTTCCTGGTGCTGAATATACATTTCTCTGCAAGAAAAACACTGCTGATGTTCATCATGAGATGGACTCAGAAACATACGAGGATTGGTTTATTAAGAAATTACTTCTAAACATACCGCAAATGTCAATTATTGTTCTTGACAATGCTTCGTATCACTGCAGAAAATTAGAAAAAATTCCAACGGCAGCATGGAGAAAAACTGATATCATATTCAACAAATATAACAAATATCATTAATAACAAATTCCAACAACTGACGATATGTTAAAAAGGGACTTGCTGTTTTGCGTGTCACAAATTAAACCGCAGTATGATAAAAGCAGGATTGATGAACTTGCTAAAGAAAACGAACTCATCATCTGCGATTACCACCTTACCATTGCGAGTTAAATCCCATTGAAATGGTATGGGCACAAGTAAAAAACTGCATAAAAATGAACAATACCACATTTAAGGTAAAAGACATGGAGGAACTAATTCAAAGAGCGTATAGCACTGTAACTGTTGCTAATTGGCAAAACTACATCAAACATGTAAAAAATATTGAATAGGAAATGTGGATAGTGGATAATTTGCAAGATGACATTGAAGAATTCATTATTCGTGTAACAGATTCATCATCCGAAGATCAAACTGATTCGTCGACCGACTAAAAAAATTAGGTAAGACGTGTGTATTGTATTATGTGGGCATTTGTATGATTCCAGCTATTTTTGTTACAAACGTGGAAACTATAATTAATTAAAGGATTGTATCTATTTCTTTGAATTTAATAAATTGTATCATACCCCATATACAATAAATAAATGTTCGAAATGTAAATTACGTTAATGAGTAATAATAAATAAAGTTATCGGCTCTTTTTACTGATTCTTAAATAAAAACAGTATATGGTTTTTATATTTTACTGTTTTCCACAGATTCCGTTTAAAAAGAAACCGAAAAAAGTTTGCGAGATAACGATTATAATTGCTTCAATTCAGCTTCTTTCTTCAGCATATAAGCAATTGCTGCTTTATAGCTCCCTTTTCGTATCTGAGACCACATAAACATATATCATAGAAAAGATAGTAACATATACTGATATATGCATTTTAATTGTCATAACCTCAAATAATGCAACCGGAAGTAGCAATGTGCAGCTGATGCGACGATTTGGCAATCGCGAATCGAATTCTCATAAGACGTATACTGCATCTTAAGGTTGAGACGAACTATAGCGAATATATAATTGTTCCGGATCAATAAACTAGTGGAAGGTGGAGCGAACAAGTATTTTATGAACTAGCAAAAGGGGTTTTCCGAACATCTGCACTCAATCCATAAAATGTAGCTCATATACATAAGCAGTTTATTTTATTTTTGCGAATTAATAATGTGGTTTTGCGGAAACAGTAATCTCAACACAATAGTAACAATTAACAAATCTAAACATTTTTTTTTATCTGTTCGCAGTTCACAAGGTAATTATATTTGATTAGAATTCCCATTATTCACAGAAAGAATTTTAAAATACAATTTGTCGGTTACATTGTCGTTAGATAAGAAGTTACGGCGTAATACTTCTAGTTACGAATTTCCTAGTGTTATGTTATTCTTGTTTGAGGAAAAAACTTTGCAGGGAAACTAATTGTGAAGCTTGAGAAAATCATGTTCGACCATATTACTGTTTATATACATTAACCTTGACGTTACGAATATAAACACCAATGCATAAACACAAATGAATAGTTACATAATCTTGGGATTCTACTTGTTGTGTTCATTCTTTGATAAAAACAATCATTGCGATGGTCCTGTTGTTTAATATTATCGGAAATGCAAATATTTCAGTTGGATACATACACAAGTTAATTTAAATAACCACAATTTAAATTAACTTGTTATAATAATTAATTCATATGACATTACGTGAATAGACTGAAATAAATGTTCTTAACAGATGATCCATGAGAGCAAAAGTGTTTTTTTTGGTTTTTATTGGCAGTTAATCAAAGGTTTTGATTTGCAATATGAAATCCTAGATGCATCGTCCATTTTTTTTTTGTTTGTATTTTACGTACAAATTACAAAAAAAATATGTTGTTGTAGAATGTCTGACGGAAGAAAACGGCTTTCTGGCTACCAATACAAAAGGCGAAGGTTGGAGAAATAGAGCCAACTAGAAAAACAAGTAGGAGCCTTGGAAGATTATTTACAGGGCAGTTCCAATTCCTATTCCGGTGATTCTGTAGACTGGCAAGGCCAAAAAGAAACGAGTTTTTACAGGCCTGCACCAATTCATCAGTGTTTGAAGAAATCAATACTACAATTGTTGAAACATTAAGTACGGTTCCAGCATCATGGTTCCAAACCTTACAAAACCCTCATAGAATGTTTTTGGTTAAAGTAGGTCTACTCAATTAGTTACATCTTTATGATGATAAAAGCCGTATATTTGCTTGTAATTATAATATTATCAAGCATTAAAAAATGGAGAGCAAGTTTTCACAGAGTGGCTTACCTACTCTTTGTCAAAACATTGCGTGTTTTGCATTTACTGTAAATTATTTGGTTATAGTGTTAGTTTTCTTAATATAAAAAAAAAAACGGTTATAAGGACTGGATGCATATTGGTAAAACATTAAAATTGCATGAAAATTAAAATGCTCATATCAACTAGCAAATATCTTGGATTGAACTTTGCCAGAGCCTAAATGCTTATCAAACTATAGATGCGTCTGTGCAAAAAATGATTAATGCAGAAATCAAGCATTGGTACGAGGTACTTCTACGTGTTGTTTCTAGTATTAAAATGCTTGATGAAAGTTACTTAGCTTTTCAAGGCACGAGCGATAAGCTCTACGAATATAATAATGGTAATTTTTGAAAGTTAATGCAGTTACTAGCTCAATTTGACCCAAGTATGGAGGGACATGTTCGCAGAGTTCTCAAAAAGGAAGAAGTTAAAGGCATTACCTTGGTAAAAACATAAAAAACGAAATTATAAATATCCTCCATGAAAATATTAAAGTGGGGGTACAAACTACGACTAAGAATATAAATCCCAGAGCATTTTTTGTGCCGTGTACTAACTACTCGCTGAATTTGGTGTCAAATGACATGGCCAAATCATGCTTAGAAGCTGCTGATTTCCTCAGTATTGTTCAACATATATATATGTTGCTTTACTAATTATATAATAACTTTAGAATTTTTTGAAAATCCTGCGATCGCCTATTGTCAGCTCTGCGTAATTCGGTGCTACAAAACTTCTAGAAAAATTACATGGAAGGCTGTGCACGACACCGTCTACTAAATTTAATCAGAGCAGGCCGGAAAAATCAAATTGTTGGCAAAAGAGAGAGTACACACGGATACTTAAGCATACACAAGAGAATATCTACAATGGTACAATTGTAGATCTCGTAATCACATCATTTAAATATTTAGACAGGAAAGCTAGCCGCAGCTACAAACTTTAGCGCTTGTAATTGGCACTGTGAGACACGTGTTAGTATCTCTTCGTAACAATACCAACGTTCTAAGCCCCACACAATTCTCACAATATGCGTCACTGCTATCCAAATATTTGGAGTACGTCACGAGCAGATTTTCGTTAAAAAAGACCATTGTTTATGTTTGGATCTTCTCCAGAACTGCATGCCATATACAAACAAATGAAGTCGCGCTTATTAAACTATAGGAAAACGAATAAAATGAACCGTGCTATACATCTGCGAAAGTTAAATATGTTTTCATAATACAACAGTTAATTTAAATATGACCAGAACATATATGTTTGTGAATGCCGTTTAGTTTATTAGTCTTAATAGCATGTAATACTAGTTTAAATAAGCATTTGGTTGATGGGTATATCTATAATGGTTAGGCTAATGCGTATGTAATTTTATTGGGAATCCCCAAGAATGGAGGAAATTATGATTGAGGTTTCTACATATATGTTTAGGAATTTTTCCACTTATAAATTACTATTGGGAATTATTTGGTTTATACTGCCCAGGGATATTGTCTACTTTTTGTTAATTATTTGTAATATTTATGTAACGTATTTTTAATAGTCTCAAAGCCAGTTACTTACTTTACGCCCGGTTTGACGTAAGTGCGACATATCATCGGTGATTACACTAGTTAACAAGATTTTTGTCCCAAGTATGCCTAATTCCCGTATATATATATAGATATATATATTGCCGACCTATAAAATTTGAATATACGTAAAAAACTATTGAGAAAACTAATGCGGGAGTTAAAGCAGTGAACGATCAAATTCGGCAACTTCACGTGACAAAAATAATGCTTCTAGAATGCCCCATTAGAGTGAGTCATGAGTTACATTTTACAATGCCTAATGAAAAAGTTGCGCAAGCCATAACAAATACATCAGCATCAAGATGCTATATATGCAAAGCTACCCAAAAAGAAATGAATAACCTGACTTGTATTTATCAAAAACCTGTACCAGAAGAATGTTTTAAATTAGGTCTTTTAACACTACACGCGCGTATAAAGTTTATGGAATGCATATTACCATATATTATACCGGTATACATATGGTCAAAGAAATGTTGCACTGGCGTACTATAGATGGCACCACAAGTATTCTCTTATGGAAATATATTACCACTACAAATGCAACAATAGAAAATGCTGGTGGTGGTCATTTATAGTGCGCCAGTGGAACATTTCTTTGACCATATGTATACTGGTATGATATTTGATATTACATATATCATATAGAATGCCGATACAAAAATGGTCTGCTGTAACACTAGAACAAAAAACAATGACAGATAATACAAAGAAAAAGATACAAGACGAGTTTAAGAAGAAAATGGGGATGAAAGTAGATTTTGTACAGCAAGGTTCAGGAACCAGCAATGATGGCAATACCGCTAAAAAGTAGACACCGCTAAATAAACTTCAAACTCAAAAGTTAATTACAAATCATATTCTCGTATT
>RXPK01004848.1:0-53384 GCA_004143645.1 Protaetia brevitarsis
TAATGTCTTTATTCCATGCTTCGTTCTGCTTTCCATTTATAAAAATACAGACATATTAAAAATATTAAATAAAGCTTATTAAAACGATTCTCTGAGGGATACGACTAAGAAATCTAAAATTATGCATGAAATATTTAATAAATTTATAGAGAAGTTCTGCGCATGTATAGCAATAAAGGTACGATATATTTCAAAATGAATTTTTCTTTAATGATTTAATTTTAGATCGTTTTAATAATGTTACACAGTTCCTGTAGACGATATGAATTACAATATGTTCCATACATGATTTAGAATTTAGATGATATTATTTTGGACAGACCTAAAACAAAAATAAATCGTAAGAGTTTTTGCAATCGGATGAAAGATGTATTACTTTAATAAAAAATATGTTCGCCCTCGACCAAAAAATATATCATTCAATATTTGTTTTACATAACGCAATGTTATTTATATCGTGCCCGTTAATTTAATACGATTTGAAAATCCTAATTAATAGCTGATTTCTAAAAATTGCCCAATTCAGAGCTTGTATACTGGACATTGCTTCAGACGTTCTAGTGCTACACACTAGCAGACGCAGCAGTGATTTGCTGACTATAAAAGTCATGTGGATGGAATCATCTGCGGTACTGAGGTTAATCGAAACATCTATTGAAAAGTAAGGCTTTAGCGCACAACTTATCAGGCAAGTACTCTATCATTCTAGAGTTATTCATCGATATTCTCAATACAAGAGTCTACATTAAGCCATAACATAACTCAGCAAAACTTTTTACGAAGAATTTGCCGGATACAATACATGCTCAAGATCTTGTTCCTTCAGTGTAAATTTATACGTAATCAGTTTCTAACAATAACATTTTAAACTAAATTGTATAAATTTTTGATAAAGATTACAATTACATGCATAAACGTCAATTTTGCTTTCTCATAATGATTCAATCAGCCAACTATAGAATTGAAAAAGGTTATCACAATAAGACTTTTCGTACCAAAAGCGTTACAATTGCGTTTATGAACGCAAAGAGAAAAATAAGTTTATAATCACATCTGCAAGTCTAGTACTACTAACTATTTGCGCCCTTTATAATTGAATGAAGTAATATCTATCAAATCCAGGTCTATCCCGTCCGTCAAGATCACCTAATGACAATAGAAATTGCAAAGTTTTCACAAATCGTTCGACAATGACCTCATCCTAATCCCCGAATTAATAAATTTAAATGATCTTCCTTAATGTTACATACTATCCAACTTTACATAAATTTTACGACTAGGTATCATATTAATTTAAATGATAGGCATAACACAATACTTCTTGGTCTCCATTTTTGGGTAATATAATTCTTTTCATAACTTTTTCATACAATTTTTTACTTTAATATCAACATATTCAAAATTTTGTACCAATTTTCAGATGTAATTTTTATGTATGACATGTCAGGAAATTCTTTATAAATTCAAAATAAATTTTATACGAAAATTCATACTAAATTAAGTATAATGAAAACGGGCCTTAGATTCTAGGAAGGACGTATTTTCCCTACTTAAGGGAGTTTACATTATTTGACTGGTGAAATCGATTTTGGTTTTTTGCAGCATTTTTTTGAAAGCTCCAAATAATATAACAAACATGGTTAAAGCGGTTTCGTAATATTCGCATTGTTTAAGCCGCTACGGCTTATTAAAAAGCGGGTGTACTCGTACACAAACGGAGCATATTAGATGTAATACTATTATTCGACTCGGGCTACTCGGTCGAAATATCATACTTATTGTGTTGTTAATGTATATATAGTTTGTCTTAATGATTAGAAATGCCACTGCAGTCTGGATCACAAATAAACGACAGAGTAGCTATTTATATTACAATAATATGAAGCAATTAGATCCGAAATAAACGCACATTTGAAGAAATGATCTAACAATATTTTTTTTACTTAAAACACACTTTCCCACGCTTTAGAAAACTACTTACCATAAAATGTATTAATTTATTGCAGATTGCACTTACTTACACTAAATTTCTAGGAAAAGTGGCTAGGATTATGATGGCAAGTAACCGCACTACGGATCATCAGAGTAGCACAGGAAAAATGGAAGTCGATGCGATGCCTTAAAAGAAATTTTCGCCACGATTTCGGATAGGCGACTGAGACAAGACAACTTTTTAAGCAATTTGTATTTTTAGCCGTACGAAGATGTTACTGTTCAAGAAAAAAAAGAGAATGCGTTGAGATGTACAAAAAAGAATGAGTAGACTTTGAAGAAAGGGCGCTGGTAAACTGACTGACAAAGTTATTGATAATTTAACAGTAGTGTACTATGGACTTGCAATTAGGCAACATCCAGGATTCTGCATAAAAAATGAAGGCAGCTATTTGGGCTACATTTATTATAAATGTTCAACCGACGCGATCCACGACACATTTATTGTCCAAAAGGTGTAGACAACCGTGTAAGTGGCGCGTTGCAGAAGCCAAGTGTGAGCTTGCTCATTCATACATGACTCTCTTTTGTAAAAAAAAAAATAATCAAGATGCTTATTAGGGCCCGATTTATGAAGTTTTTCTAGACGTGATTTATTGCAAAGATGCATTGAGAAAAATTGTCAAAACTGAAACGACTCGTTTAGTTCATGTGTATTAGAAACTAGCTCCCAAAGATTTGCCCTGCGACCCATAAACAATTCAACTTTGCTACCTACATTGCCGCAAATTTATTCAATGAAGGGTTACTTTTCTGTATTACAAATAATGAATGGTGTGGAAATTGCAGTAGGACTTGATGTCAAAAATTTTTCATTCAATTCCTGATCGTCAGCGCATACAACGAACAGAGTATGTCCTGCTGCAAAACTTGCTGTGCTGTCTAAAGGGAAGCAACAAATTTGCAAATGCAGAAGTATGAAAAGAGAGAAGGATTAATGTATGGTGCTGGAATAGCTGACTAAGTGAATGTTGAACTATTTGTAAAAAAAATTGCTGAGAAACTTTGAACGCTTTTTCTCGAAACATGATTTTTCAAATCTGCGTAAGTTCTAGTTCTTCAAGTGTTCAATATAATCACTTAATTCTTTTGTTTCTTAAAGTAAACAGTTTTATTGGAGTTATACCTATAATATACTAAAAATTGCAGTATTCCACATTTTTTTATATCACATAATTTACAAAAAGAAATAGAAAATAATCAAATTAGAGTCCAGGTATCTGCCACATTGTTTGCTTCGACTTATTTGTTAAATTTAGGTATAACCTCCAACAAATTTAATATATTTCTAACTCTTCTTTTTATTTTCAATTTCAGATCACTTTTTGCGTATGCTAGAGTTTACGCAGTTTACCGTGTTTTCTGTGCACACTGCTACCTAGATACAAATAGCGAACGTTATAGTGGTCTTGTCATTAAAGAAAATATATTTTTTATGGTCCAAGTTTTAATATATTTATTAAGAAAAACCGTATTTCGTATATCTTTTCCTTTGTCTGAAAAAAAAAGCTCAAAGTTTTTGGACTTTTCCGATGTATATATGTAAACCTCCCCTTAATTGCTTTTTTATGTTTTTCTTTTTTTCCAATTATTATGAATTTGCAAACTCTGTTAAATCTATAAAAAAAAATAATGTTTTCGCAGAAAAATGTTTGAGTTCTAATTTAAAAAAAAAACATTACACATTCCTGCAGGACCACGTATCTATGCGCACTCTCTTTGCAACGTATTTACGTATGCGCGCATACAAGTAAAATACACGCATCGCACGTATTAGAACGCGTAACCAGAACACAACAACAAAACCCGGAGGCCGGCTGAATGAGCCGTTGAGAGTCCGGCCGGCGAACAACTCTCGCTCTTCTTTTCACTTTCAACGGTCGTCGACCTCACGAGAAAAGCCAGCAGCAGTCTGATGTACGGCGCCGCCCGCACGCCGCGCCCCCGCGTCGATCCGCTACTGTCCCCAGCCCCCTGCCCGCGCCACCTCACCTCCAGCACGCACACATCGACGCCGGACGACGCAGCGGCACTTGTGTACGTATAGAAGCGGGCCGGTACAACTCCTTCTGTGTTGGTGATCCGCTATCCGCGAGCAGGAGTCCGCGTATAAGGCTGGGGATACAGTCGTGGACGCATCTATCGGATACGAGGGAGATAAGGCGATTCAAACGTCAAACACAAACGAAAAAACGTTTTTTTTTAACAATTTCAATGATTATATGCCGCCTTGCGGTACCCCAGGTGCTTCTTTCGATAGAAACGTCGAAGTATATCTGAAGTAAGTCGTGTTGCACATCAAATCGAGATTATTCAAGGTCTACAATGCAAAGTAAATGACAAAAAGAATGCTACATGATTGTTAAAACAAGAAAGAGTAAGAGTAAAGCCATCATTCGACTGCTGACGTAAAATCCTAACGTCATTTCACTAACGTAATATGAGTTAGTTAGTAGTTAGAGCCACAACAACTTGTGGCATCTCAGCATTAGGGTTGAAGGGTGCACTGATGCTGGACAGGCCATTACTGCAAATACCCACGGGCAGTATCGCACACGAAATTATCTTGACTGAAAAATCTCCATAGCGAAGAGAGACCAGGCACGTAGTCATCACACTGCTCTTAATGACTGGTTCACGGACGGATCCAAATCCAGTCAAGGCACAGGAGCCGGTATTTGTGGGCCCAATCCTAATCAAAGGATATCCATAAGCCTGGGGAAGTATGCGATGCTCCTTCAAGCAGAAGTATTAACGCTTGCAGCCTGCGCAGAAATGATTGCAAAAAGCAGGCTACATGAGGAGGAAAATTAATATAATGACTGATAGCCAGACTGCTATCAAGCCAGTCTCGAACCCTGTAACTAGGTGAAAACTAGTTAGAGACTGCAAACGATTCCTCAATACACTGACACGAGACTACGCGGTGTCTCTGATTTGGGCGCCGGGACATGAGGATATAAATGGCAATATAATAGTCGACGAACTAGCCAAGGAAGGCTCTAAAAGACATTGCATAGGTCCAGAGCCCGTATGTCGGATTACCAAGGACTTTGCTGAAAGGGAGATTAGGACCTGGTTAGATAAATAAAGTAGAAAGAAATGGAGGTCGACTGAAAGTTAACTCCATACTAAAGCGCTGATAGGAGCTAAGGATACGAAATTCTCAGATAACCTACTCATATGCGATAAGAAAGAAGCTAAAACAATTACTGGGGTGGTAACTGGCACTGTCCCCTGAAAAAGCATGTATACAACACAGGGCGAGTGAGCGAATCGTGGTGCTAAAAGATGTGAACTACAGGAGGAGACGAGTTTACATGTAATCTGCACATGTGAGGAATTGAAAGTACCCAGGCAGAAATATTTCGGGAAGGATCTATTGGATCCCTCGAGGGTTTTGAAGTTTCCACTGGACTTTATAGAGAACACCAAGCTGCTCGAGTGGAAGTAAAAGATTTAATAGGGACTTGAGCACCTAGCTCAAGTCCCTGGATTATAGGTGCCCTCCCTTACTTCAAAAAAACAAAAATGAGTTAATGCTTGAACTGTTTCCATCGTCTGTTGGATTGTTTAGATTGTATTGATCCGTCATCAGGACCATAGGTCTTTTTTGACTGTGATGTTGACTTCGGTTTCTTGTCTGGTCGCGTTTGTTTTCAGATTTCCTACTTTGGCCAATTGGTTATCTATTAATTCTGAATGTGTCGATGATTTCAAGTTTGAATTTCTTTAATTGCATCAGTTGGATCGTAGCATCTGACTCTTTTTGCTCCACCATATAGGCATTTTGCGATTCCAATTTTGGTGTGTGGTGGGTGGTTTGATTGCTAATGTAGATGCTGCCCTGTTTATGTAGGTTTTCTGTACACATTATGGTGAATTTGAAGGATAGGCAACCAGTACAGGCGATAAGACCCTCCAACAAAACAAGGTCATACCAATATTTTCATTAATAATATCAAGAGAAGATCTTGATATTAGCACAGATGTGTGGTCACTATGCAGATGCAGTGACCTATTTACAAATGTTACAATATCGTCAATGAATAAGATAAATATAATCGGTCCAAGAATGGGACTTTGCGGTACTCTTAACTCTACGGGTAATAATAAAGATATTATAATCGATGATAGAATTTCCAGTTTTGTATGAAATTTTAACAAATTGCAAGAATTCCGACAGATAATCAATCCCTAAACTAGTAGGCAACTACACCACGCACTCCAGACTGTTGAAACTTCTCCATTAACAGTTCGTGACTGAGACAATCAAGAATACATGATAAATCGCTCTGTCTAGAGCTTGAACAACTTCGTTTATGAAAGAGTGAATCGTTGAGCTCTTGGAATGATTGCTTCTGAATCCATGCTGCGTATCACAAAGAATGTTATTAATCGATAGGTGGTTTAAGCGTGGCGTATTCCAAAAAATTTCGGAAAGCTGGAGGTAAGTGATATTGGCTAAATCTAGTGGTAACTCTTTTTTGTAAACAGGGATCACAGAGAAGACCTTCAGAACAAACAAAAAATAATCCCGTTTGAAAAGATATATTAATGAATTGAGTTAAAGGACCAATAACAAGAATTAAAACTTTTTTTAATAGTCCACAACGTTAACACCTTTCAGATGCTTGGTGCAGTTGTTCGCTGATACCAATTGCTTCTGAATCCATGCTGCCTATCACAAAGAATGTTATTAATCGATAGGTGGTTTAAGCGTGGCATATTCAAAAATTTTCGGAAAGCTGGAGGTAAGTGATATTGGTTAAATCTAGTGGTAACTCTTTTTTGTAAACAGGGATCACAGAGAAGACCATCAGTACAAAAAAAAAATAATCCCGTTTCAAAAGATATATTAATGAATTGAGTTAAAGGACCAATAACAAGAATTAAAACTTTTTTTAATAGTCCACAACGTTAACACCTTTCAGATGCTTGGTGCAGTTGTTTGCTGATACCAATTGCTTCTGAATCCATGCTGCCTATCACAAAGAATGTTATTAATCGATAGGTGGTTTAAGCGTGGCATGTTCAAAAATTTTCGGAAAGCTGGAGGTAAGTGATTTGGCTAAATCTAGTGGTAACTTTTTTTTGTAAACAGGGATCACAGAGAAGACCTTCAGTACAAACAAAAAATAATCCCGTTTCAAAAGATATATTAATGAATTGAGTTAAAGGGCCAATAACGAGAATTAAAACTTTTTTTAATAGTCCACAACGTTAACACCTTTCAGATGCTTGGTGCAGTTGTTCGCTGATACCAATTGCTTCTGAATCCATGCTGCCTATCACAAAGAATGTTATTAATCGATAGGTGGTTTAAGCGTGGCATATTCCAAAAATTTCGGAAAGCTGCAGGTAAGTGATATTGGCTAAATCTAGTGGTAACTCTTTTTTGTAAACAGGGATCACAGAGAAGACCTTCAGTACAAACAAAAAATAATCCCGTTTCAAAAGATATATTAATGAAATGAGTTAAAGGACCAATAACTAGAATTAAAACTTTTTTTTATTAGTTCACAACGTTAACACCTTTCAGATGCTTGGTGCAGTTGTTCGCTGATACCAATTGCTTCTGAATCCATGCTGCCTATCACAAAGAATGTTATTAATCGATAGGTGGTTTAAGCGTGGCATATTCAAAATTTTCGGAAAGCTGGAGGTAAGTGATATTGGCTAAATCTAGTGGTAGCTCTTTTTTGTAAACAGGGATCACAGAGAAGACCTTCAGCACAAACAAAAAATAATCCCGTTTCAAAAGATATATTAATGAGTTGAGTTAAAGGACCAATAACGAGAATTACAACTTTTTTTTTAATACTCCACAACGTATCCCGTCTGACCTAGCACCTTTCAGATGCTTAGTGCAGTTATCCACTGGTACCAAGGTTTCGTAAAAGCTTTTATAAACATTCTTTGTTAAAAAACTTTTATAGTGTAAATAATAGCGTCCGACTAAAGAGCTGATATTTTTCAATCCAAGACTGTAACCGTCAACAGCGGACAGCGGGTTCTCCCAATGCAGTTGGAGGGGCAGGCAGTTACTGCGCACAACCAAATATAACGGCGATGCATTCTCTCCTGTATATACCGCTTTTGTTTCGGCTCTATCTCGCTTTAAACGAACCCTACTGCACGCTACGGCATCACTCCGATCTCGTTTGAGTTTTTAGCCCGTATTAACCGATCTAAAATCGAGCGGTGAAACAAATTCGTCAAAGTGTAATACTTAATATAAAATATTTTGATCTTAATATATTTCGAGAGAAATTCCCAAAAGAATAAAACCAATAATAATAATTATTATGGAAAACATTGCACGTTTTCCTAAAACGTGATGAAAAAATGCAGATTTGAACCTTGTTTACGACTATAAATATATAAGGACTTCAACCGGTTTTGTTGCACGGATCATCTATTTTGATGTATGACTATTTAAAGAGAGGTAGAAACCGCGAATCATGTGTTGTTGGGTCGCTCTACCTTTCGACCGTAAACGACTACTGGTAGCTTCTTTGGAAATATTTAGAAATAAAACAACAAGTATGAAATAGAAACATGCCGCATGATTTAAAGATTAAAAAGAAACTTCTAAATGTGGTGGTTAATATTGAAGAAATATGAATTGGCAAATTATTCTCTTTTTTATATATACTTTTATATATATCAGCCAAATGGATAAATTCTATAATAAATAAATGGGTTCGAACACGTCGATTGGTATTTTTAGTTGTGCATTTTTCTCAACAGAAACCTTTTATACAAAGTGTGTTATGTAACAGTGGCCAATACCAACTTTTTTATTTTAAATGTTACACCCTGTATATTATTATAATTTTTGGATTCTTCAGAAAATTCTAGACATATTTCATGAACAATTTCCATACCTATCTTCAACTGTTTAGGAAATATTAAGTGTTTACAATTTTTTTTTTGCGAAAAATAACATTAAAGAAAGAAAATTATTTGATTACAGAAATTCGGTACAACACACTCAAAAACTAATAAGTAGAGATCGGATTATATGCAAAGTGCATATATTTTATTTTTTGCCTTAGTTTTTAATTATAGTCTATATGTAGACGTATTACACTAATTGAAGTTAATTAGCGCTAATTAGTGATTGCATATATTGCATATTTAGGCATTTCTATGCATATTTTTACAAAAGTTGCATATATTACATATTTAAGCTTTTTCTTATCCTTTCTATTAGTAAAAATTCCTAGTAATTCCTATTGTAGATCGACAACCGACAATTCTCAGAACGATAAATCTTTTACATTGGTTTCTCTAATACTTTTTTCCAAGAACTGCACGTGTTTAATTTCGCCTAGCAGAAGGGATGTGGTAAATACGTTTTATTATTATTAATTCCCAAATAAACTATTCATTCATTGAATATCTTTGAGCAAAACAGCATGTAATTGTGTTACGTTTTTAAATACTGTGCGTACATACAATGAGTATAGCGAACAAAATTTCTTTATGCAGTAAACTGGTAAGTTTAATTTTACTAAAAGTTTTACAATTATTTTTAAATTCTTTAACTTTTGATATAAAATGACAATTGTTTTTGTAGGTGTCTTCTGAGAGAAAATACCTGATTGATCAACACGCTAAAACTCCATCACATATTGGAAAATGTGAAAAACTAAAGCGATCCGCATGTGTGCAGCAATCTATACGTCAATCTGTAGTATCAACTTCACGAAACTCAAAACAAGAAGAATATAATACGGATCTGTGTAACGCATTAATTTCGTCTAACATACCATTAGCAAGATTAAACAATGTTAATTTGAAATCATTTCTGCAAAAATATTGCAAACATAATATACTTGACGAAAGTATCTTACGAAAAAATTATGTCACATCTTGTTACCAGTAAAGAATAGCAGAAATTCAATAATTGGTAGGGAATAATTTTATTTATATCATGGTGTAGATGAAAGTACGGATAAGTGTGGCCGTTATCTTGCCCATTTATTAATAGGAATTCTTCATGAAGATATTGCAGGTAAATCATATTTAATTTATTATAAAGAACTTCAAAAAACAAATAATGTGACAATTGTCCAATCCGTTCAAGAAGGTTTATCAAATTTCTTTTTACTTGGAAGTATACCTTGTGAAAAAAATTTACTAATGTTGTCCGACGCTGCACCATACATGATAAAAAGCCGCGCAAATTTTAAAATTTTTTTATAGTGACATTATTCATACCACTCGTTTAGCTCATGGGTTCAATCGTGTAGCCGAAGACATTAGGAATCAATTCCCTTTGATTAATGATTTAATTAGCAATGTCAAAAAAAAGTCTTTTTTAAAAGCAGCTTTACGAATCCAATTTTATAAGGAGCGACTTCCCGGTGTTAAGTTGCCTCCTGAACCGATTATTATGAGATGAGGTACATGGTTAGAGGCTGCAATTTTTTTCCGCTGATAATTTTGAAGGAATAAAAAATGTAATTCTTGTAATCACTGCTGACTGCATTGCTCTAGAAAACTGTAAAAAGAAAGTAACATCATTATCATCAGCAACTCATCCTTAAACTCTGGCAGTCACGTCATGAGACACCCTGTATAATCAAATATAACGATAGCAAAAAAAATTAAATAACCACTAAAACCATACAACACGAAAACAACAATCGAAACAACCTGTAGAGAGTTGTTTCATAAATTACATAAACCCGAAGCCTAACTAGTTTGCCCGACGAACATATCTTACTTTCACTCTGATCTTGTATATTAAGACTTTAATAAAACGTTTTAATGATCCTAGTACATGTGATGAAAGCGGGGACTTGAAGATAGCTCCGACATCGAACATGATGGAATTCTCTCCTTATTTACGTTGTTTTTTTTTTCTTTCCTAGAGGCGGGAGTGGAATGACGAAAATAAAAAAAAAGACTTAGTTGATTACGTCACAGCAATTAAAGCCTGTCAGAGGCGTTCAGGTGAAATATAATTAATCGATTGAGTAAACGCTGTTGACTTTAGTAAGATACTTTAAAGCTTAGTTTTGCTACAGGAATAAATGGTTTTATAGAAATAAGTTTTTATGTACACCTTTGATACTTCTTGCTTCGAATTGATAAAATAAATTATTGTTAAGTACTGTTTTATGCGGTGTTAATTGTATATTATAGTAATATTATAGTCCACTAACTACAAGGAAGATTGTATGGTCAGAGTAAGACATGCATTTGAAAGTTTGAACCACGAATCAATTAGAAAGGCTATACCCATGAAAAGCTATAATTCGGAGATGCGAAAACTGTCTGGAAGTTCAAGGCCGTAACTTTGAATATTTGTTAAAATAAATTTTACGTTTCCTGCTTTTTTATAATTTAAATATGCTGCTTTATACTTTTACTGATGAAGTATTCTAAATAAGTTTTTAGTTTGCGTTATTAACAATAAGTTTATATTTGTGAATTTTTGCCTTAACCGATCCAAAGTTTTTAAAATTCTGTGTTATTCGCTTAACTGTGTTTGGTGACGGCTTCTGCTTTTAAGGATACCAAGCAGCAAAGGTATCACATGTTCTTGTTATCACTTCATTGCATTCTCCATAAATAATAAACAAATTTTGTTTAGAACAGAATTATATACATTTGCTTTGTCCTAACCCGACTCCGTACTTTAGTTTTGTTACGTCCCCATATTTAGATTTAAGTTCCTTCAGTTCTAAGAAGTTAATAGTGAAGACATCTTTCCCTTTTTCGATTCTTTCTTTATTCTGTTAGACACTCTCTTCATTTGTAATTTACGACCATTAGAGTTCCTTTATACCGAGCAGCAAAGGTATCACATGTTCTTGTTATCACTTTATTGCATTCTCCATAAATAATAAACAAATTTTGTTTAGAACAGAATTATATACATTTGCTTTGTCCTAACCCGACTCCGTACTTTAGTTTTGTTACGTCCCCATATTTAGATTTAAGTTCCTTCAGTTCTAAGAAGTTAATAGTGAAGACATCTTTCCCTTTTTCGATTCTTTCTTTATTCTGTTAGGCACTCTCTTCATTTGCAATTTACGACCATTAGAGTTCCTTTATACCGAGCAGCAAAGGTATCACATGTTCTTGTTATCACTTTATTGCATTCTCCATAAATAATAAACAAATTTTGTTTAGAACAGAATTATATACATTTGCTTTGTCCTAACCCGACTCCGTACTTTAGTTTTGTTACGTCCCCATATTTAGATTTAAGTTCCTTCAGTTCTAAGAAGTTAATAGTGAAGATATCTTTCCCTTTTTCGATTCTTTCTTTATTCTGTTAGACACTCTCTTCATTTGTAATTTACGACCACTAGAGTTCCTTTATACCGAGCAGCAAAGGTATCACATGTTCTTGTTATCACTTTATTGCATTCTCCATAAATAATAAACAAATTTTGTTTAGAACAGAATTATATACATTTGTTTTGTCCTAACCTGACTCCATAGTTTAGTTTTATTACGTCCACATATTTAGATTTAGATTCCTTCAGCTCTAAGAAGTTAATAGTGAAGACATCTTTCCCTTTTTCGATTCTTTCTTTATTCTATCAGACACCCACTTCATTTGTAATTTACGACCACTAGAGTTCCTTTGTACACCCACGCAATCACTTTTGTAACCCCACCGATTATCTGTAAGACTGTAAGCATGTATTATGAATACTTACTGACTTACAGATAACCTTGTAGACGTTATAGATTTTCACAGACGTAATGCCAATGACAAACTGCACACAACGTTGCCATTCTAGTGATGAGCAACAACGCAAGAGCGTATTTCAATACCCAAACGATATTTTTAAAACAATATAAATGTGAACTGTGGCCGTTAGTATATTTATAATATGAATTCAGTTGAACTAAAGTTTAATTCCTTCGATGTTTGATCATTATATTTACATTTTTACAGGGGTATCTTGAAGCCTAATCTTTTGTCTGTAGACGCGCTGGACATTCGTCTATAGTGATGTAAATATGTATTTAATACAGCCATAATGGGTATAAAATGTGAACGTGATAAAGTGTATTGACCTTTAGAAGTATGTCAGGAAGTATATCATGAGTCTGTTACCATATAGGATTATGTGTATGTTGTTTTTATTTAAATATTTTACTTTGTTTGTTATTTGTGGCTATTTATAAATTTAATACACATATAAATATGTGTAGGTAAGCTTAAACTAACTCCTATTTTTATATTGTGGAAATTCTAAAAAGGATTTCATTAAAAACAAATCGTTTTTAATGAATTATCATAAATGGGAAGATTATTAATTTACAACCCAGCACACAAAACAACCAAGAAACAACCAGAAAATAAAAACAAAAATATTCCACGAAAATCAATCATATATAACTAATGATGAATGAGATTAAATCGAAGCCATTGATCATTCAACCGATTACCTTATTTGTTTCTGTTACCCTGTATGCTAGTGTGTCATTATCTACCTTCAGTTATTTTGTTTACTACAACTACCAAAATGATAGTCACAATAATAATAAGAAAATGACGGGCACTTTCTCAAACCACCTCACCTATGCTAATCGATTCCACAAGATTCAATTTGAGATAAACTGGAGATTATTTCAATCGTTGTGAAGCAACGAAGCAGATTTTTGTATTGTATTGGTAACAGTGTGATTTGAAGGATGATGTTTGCCATTATGGGTTAAAGAAATCTTTATTGATATTCTAGATCATTAGGGTATTAATTCGAAAATATTAATTAATAAAAGTTCGACAATGTTTTTCTTTTTGTTAAAATTCGTTTCGGATAGAAAAAAATCTAGAATGTGCATCCCTCTGCGAGAATTTGCGATTTAATTATAAGAGTTTATTATGTTTTTTTTGTTTGTTTTTTGTTTTGTAAGCAATTCAATAAAGATTTTTCTGTTTCTTTTACGTGGGAGTAAACGTTTAAGAGTAAATCTTTGACTAATATTATTAGATTAACACCAATAACCTTTCCTGCATAAAGGTGTTATACAAACAACTTTAGACTTTGACAAATTGCTAAATAAAGAAAACAGTGTATTAAAACAATAAATCTATTTAAATTTCAGACCCCTAAAAAGAAATTTAATAATAATAATTTAGATGAATAAAGTTGCTCGACTTTACAATTGCATTTCAACAACTATAATTAACGCAAATTCTGATGAAAGTTTATCAGTTTACAGACACCATAGATTTTCTTATTCAAACACACTCTCTGCTGTCACAGCACTTCAACTTTATGGAGTGCTATTTGACTTTGAAATTCTACCTAAATTTAGTTTATCCCATATAACTTTTAAACAGTCAGAGATGGAAAAAAAGTTTCAATGGAGTACTTGCACTGTTTATCCAGCCCTTTTGACTTGTATGGTTACTTATATACAGGGTGTTACAATAAGCACGGAACATATTTTGTGCTAGTTTCATCGAATTTCAAACAATCCTTCTATTTGTCATCAAATACTTATACAAAAGTGATTCGCTTTTCAAAAGCTCTGGTGGGTAACCTAAATGGAAAGTCAATTTTCTTATTGATACTTGTGAAGATAATAATTGAAGAGCTTTAATGCGAATAAAAAAAACTGTTAACCTTTAACAAAGTATAAATCTTTTTTTTAAAATTTGAAATAAAAAAAATTGAAGTCTGAGAAAAGATAGACACCCAAGCGATACTTTCAACATTTTATTACACCACCAAATTTTGATTTGCAAATAAAAAATTGAGAGTATTGTTTGGGTGTACATCTTTTTTCCATACTCCAATTTTTGTTGGAGTCAATATTTGCAATCAGTTCAAGTTTAAACAAATAAATTGAATCTGTTGTCTCAATCGCAACATGGATTTAGAATTGGAAAAAACTATAATTTCGGCTTTATTGGATATACACAGCACTATTATAAATAAATAAATTGTTACCAATTGGCATTATCTTTGACTTGTCAAAAGCTTTTGGTTGGGTCAATCATCAATTACTGATAAATAAACTGAAATCTTTCTATGGAATAGAATGCAATTTGTTGAGATAACAATTACAATTTCGAATACCAGACAAACTATTAGGTCGTCACTTATGCCTAATTGTATTGGAGTGCCTCATGGATCTGTTTTAGGTCCAATGATAATATTCACTTTTTCTGTGATTATCATGATGTCGTCCGTTATGCATATGATTAATGCTGTTCATGAAAAGGATAGCGCTCATGATGCTAAAATTATGATAAGTAAAATGTATGATTGGTGCTGTGCAAACTTAGATAAAACTAATTGCATATTTTTTCACATTTTACAAAAAAAAAAAATGGAATCATATTCTAATTATATCTACATAATAATATCATATCTTGCACTAGGCCGCAAGATTATTGGCTCTTACGTGTATTGCACTGTGCAACTCACTAATATCTACTAAAAGCTGCTGTAGGCTTTGAAATATTAAGAATTGCAAAAAGCTGCTATTAAATAATGTATTCGCGGTATCAATCAACTCACTTCGTGTAGGATTTATATCATTTCGTTTAACATATTAACTGTTTTCTTTTTGATTTACATATATACTTTGGAAGCCAGGTGTTGTTATGTCCACAAAAACAAAGATAAATTTGCACAGTAGTTTTCCTGCCGCTTTGAAGTACTGCAAAATGGGTGTTTCTGGACGGAGGCGTTCTTTATTATTTTGAGTTATAAGCCATATAATGAAACCACTGAACTCATAACATTGACGTGTAATGATTAAATTCTTATCCCATTTGGGAGAAAAATCCATATCCCACATACTGTAAGTACAATGTTATTTTTCTTCGATGTCTTATCTTATGGGATGAAATAATGCAATTTTTAAGTTTAGAAGTTAATTTGAGTGATTTTCAAGGAAGATAGAAACATGGGACATATTTCATCTTAATGTTCATCATGCTGGTATACTATTTCCTAAATAATATTTTGAGAAAATGTGACCGTTTTGAGTTATAATTAATTTTCACTATTTTTCCATATAAGAAAAACTTCTAAGCGTCATAACTTTCTAAATACTGTTTTTATCAAAAAAATGTACATGGCATAAAATGATTGCTTTAAAGAGTAGAAGATGAGTAGATAATCACTTTTTCATAGAGACAAAAATAATAATTGATTGTCTACGTTATATACACAGAGATTCAAAATGATTGTCAATTCCGCTCCTATAGATAGTAACAGGGTGTAGGTATATGCCGCGTATTTGTAATGAAGGTTTGAACTAAGTCAGTATTGGAACATAAGAAAGTAAACGGATCTGTCATAAATAAGGAAAACGTAACCTAATATTTGAACTCGCATTATATAAACTACTATGGATTGGTGTTTCTGCTTGTAAAAATGAAATGTAATTAATTTAACTTTACTAAATTATGATTTTACAATTCAGTACTAACTGGTGTTTAACTAAATTTATTTATTACTTTAAATTATAACATACATATAGTATAATTATTAAGTGACAAAACTGCATCTCTCAGTTCTTCTATGGTATGCATACGGTTTCTATAGATCCTATTTTTTAGATAGCCGAACATGAAGTAATCTAATGGGGTTAGATCAGGCGATCTTGGTGGCCATCTTTGTGCTCTAACGAACCTGTCATCAAAAAACTTTTGAAGATATTGGCAGGTTTGTAAAGCAGTATGTGCTGGAGCATTATCGTGCTGAAAATAGCCTGCTTCAAGCTCATTTTCTTGTAATTCTATAATAAACAATTCCAACATCTGTTGGGCTGTTACAGTTTCCTCGAAGAAAATTGGCCCTATTATTCGTTGCCTGGACATAGCTAACCAAACTCCAACTTTTACGGGATGCAATTGCGTTTCTCGAAATTCATGTGGATTTTCTGCAGAGTAGATACAATAGTTTTGTAAATTGATATAGTCTGTTAGATAAAACCAAGCTTCATGCGGGAAAAATGATTTGTTTAGCAAGTCATCGTCCCTTAAATTGTTATTAAACCAATGACAATATTCCAATCGCCTATCGTGATCCAATGGTAATAATTCCTGTACCATAGAAACTTTATAGGGATGAAAATGTAACTTTCTTTTGACAGCGTCATTGCGCTAAAATGTATGATAAATTATAAAATGTAATAAACTATTTCACTTAATGTTAATATTGATTTTTTACCTGTTTGTTGAGCTATTACCCCAGATAAATTCCCTTATTTTCTTACAGTATTCAGAAATATTATTGTTGGTGATATTAGATGTAAATATAAACGATTTGAAAAAAATTATAAGATAAATAATTGAAAGATACTACAACGCGCACGCCAATGTCGCTAAATGTCAAGAAAATTCATTTAATGTTTGAAATTTGTATGTAGCTAACTTCGCTCATTAAATTGGTAATGAGTATAGATAAATTTTTCCTTAAATTTTTCTTACAACAATCATTTTGAATCACATGGTATTTTCTGTTATAACTTTTTAAATATTGAGTTTACAAAACACAATTTTCGGTTAGTTATTACATTAAACATTTAAAATGAACATAAAATTTGTTAAATTTTCGTTAATTTTAACAAAATTTTTATCACTGTGTAAGTATAAAATCTGGACGTTAATAGATATTATATTGAATTTGGTGCTTTCATGTATTTTAGCCCAACTTTTTACTAGACTGCCTTAAAGGCCAGCGTTTCAGTTTTAATCTTTAAAACTTTTTTTTAAAGTGTTTTTTCAAGTTTCTCGCCTTCAAAGAAACAATGACAACATTTTATAATTTCTGGCAATTTTAAGAGGGATTTAATCCAACTCTACGACGTATACAAGATCCATTACAAGATCAATTATTTCGCTTTAAGATTTCCCAATTTCTCCTGACAGCTCCCACATCTTTTTTCCACATCCTACCTTTGTGGTTTCGGTATAGGTCTTATCATAGCTTGCGGCTGCCGTTTCTCGTCCTTATTAGGGAGTCTCAAGTAGTCCTGGTCCCCCAATAAAAACAGATCCTTTGATATGATCATGGCAGCAGTACGCCTCAACCGATGATGACGAGAGTATTATCCTCGAACAGAACACACTACTGCGGCACCACTAAACTGACGTAGCGACGACACCACACCGAAAAGCCGAAGTACATGAGGAGCGAGCGCACTTTTACGATGCTGTCAAGACACGGATAAATACGAAGCCCATGCCTACATCTAAACGAACCACTAACGACTGGCATCCGGTGTTGACACTACTTGTATACTACTGTTCGCACTGACGTTTAGGGATCGGAGATTGAACAACATCCGTACCCTGCGGTACACCCCGGGAGAACACTCGCGAAATTTTCTTCCGGATTTCCGGATCGGATACTGTTATCCCATCCGATTATATATCTCGCGATTTCTGCTCATATGTATATAGTTCGAGTGAGTGAGTGTCGTGTAGGTACTCTCGTATGTGAATATTTAAATAAGGTGTGCTGATTACAGTCTGCTACCAACCATCCGACTAACGTAGCGGTCTGACCGATACTGGTCGTGCCTTCGCGTTTACGCTGGCGAATACGCTGCTGGGTTGCGTGCGATGTATACGGCACTTGTTTCTCTTACTACGGCTGGCTCTGTACTCCCGATACGCCCGCACTTGTTTCTTTAAACTCCGCGATCGCCAGACGCGCGATGATGGCACCTGTAAATCTTGTAAACTTCGTCGTGAGTTAACTATGACGATGATGATGAGATGATGGGGTTTACACCGAATCGGAGGTAGTTTTTTTTTTTACTGAAATATTTCGCGAACTCCCGCCGAAGAGAAGACATGATTTATACGATCTGATAATTTCTAATCGCTAAATTTGGTCCTAAAACCTAACCCGATGGAATTCCTTATAGCAGAGGTGCTTTTTTTTTTTAAAAAAAGTTGTCTGAATGGGGTATAAAAAGAGAATTTAATTTCATTTTTTCATCTCTCGATGTAATCTCTTGGAACAGTGACACGTTTATTACCTACATCTCTATAGATATAAAAGTATGTCGCGGTATGCCTCAAGGAGCAGTTTTGGACCCCTATTTTGTTTTCACTGTACACATTCCTTTCTACTAAACATCTCAATTACATAAAAGCACACTTATAATAATAATAATAATAACAATAATAATAATATATTGTTACGCTACACAGTAGCATACAGCCCGGATTAAAAAAATAAATTTTAAAAGAAATACATTAATTGAATTAGAAAAAATCAAGTTTTATATATACCAGTGTCATCTATTTTTTATAATTTTGATTTAGAAGTGTTCTGTCTCACCAGCCAGATGGCATGCAGGGCGAGAAATTTCCGATCGAGGGGCGGTGACATAAAAAAAATATTGAATAGCTCGTTAACTCTCTTATATTAACTCAGTACGCATAGAGATGTGGTAGGATGATGTTGTCAATTGTCCTCTCCCTCAAATTCAATGTTTAAGACCAGTTTAAATGATCTCATAGGCATGATAATGTCGTGCCTTAATAGATTCAATCTATTAAGTAAAAATTAAAACATTTAATAGTGGATAAAAGTGATTTTATTTAATTAAAATAAAATTAAAAATGTGAACTTGTTTAATATCAGACATAAATCTAAGGATAATTATCTCAGGTAAGTCCGTGAGTCCGTTTAAATTAATAACACTAAAATTTCATTAAGTAATTCCACCTTTTGCAATTCAAATTTATAGTTTCGTACTTAAATACGTTTGAAATAAATTTTAAAAATCCCGCGTTTTCTGACCGTTCAAACGAAATTATGCTAGGTTTAAGTGAGACGTGTGAAACAGAGTAGCCAACCTTGATGGTAAATCACTGGATATTGGTTCGTAACGTAAAAACATAACAAATACTTATAAACCTAATTACACAAATTTCCCCAAAGTAACTGGAGACCGCTTAGCTATGTTACAAACGATTTTCTAACCTCAAATTTAGCAGAACGGATTAAAATAAAATTTCTTATAAGTACAATTCAATTTTGATTAGAATTGAAATAATACGTTTATTTTTTAGGTAGATTTGACGAGGAGTACCTTTTTACAGGGCCGAATTCTGCGATCATCGGTGGTCAGGACTGTTCAGGTCGGATATGGGCCCTCGTACCTCGTAGATACATCAGGTCAGAGAGGATGGGTCGCTCAGGACAGGAACATTACTCGGAAAAATCGTCGTTGAAGAAAAATTACCCAAAAATCGTGTGTAATTTGAAATAAAATTTATGTGATAAACTTTGTTTAACAATTAACAATCATTTTTTTTTTTTTTTAGATTGAAATTTGGAATAAATTTGGATTTTATCGAAATAGCCGTTAAATTTTACAAACTGAAATACGTCTGCCTCGAACAAGGCTCGGTTAGTGAATGGTTCGAATTGAAAATGTTTTAACTGACTTGAAAGCGATTGTCTTCGTCAAGGAGACCAACTGTCTGTCAAAATCCGTTATTATAACCGAAATGAGGAACCTCCATTGTTTTACAATAAGAATGGCCATGAGACCGACAGGATTGTCAGATGTTTCAACGAAGTGAAAATAAATAAAATTACAAAATCTGGAATCACCTCACACTTTTTATATAACAAAGGTATGAGTCTCTGAATTATGAGAAAAATACATTTGAAAATTTTAAACGCTTATTACTATATAAAAACAACAATCTTAAAAATTCATTACTGTGCCTAAAAGGTAGACAACCATTTATACACATGAAATTGTTACAGAACTCAATTTCCAGCAATTTTACCCTGTCTTTCAGTTGACATATCAAAGCAATTGGTCTGCCAATGCATATAAAAACATTATTAAACAAAAATTTAAAGAAATAAATACTCTGTAAAAGAAATTACAACTGTTCACTTGAATTAAAGGTGGATCCCAAATTTGATCTGTCAATAGCTATTGTAATAAAATACTATACAAATTCTAATATTCATTTTCGATGTGTAGGTGTATCACTGCTGATCATCTTGCTTCCTGAAGGGAAAATTCTAAAGGAAAATGCCTCGAAGGACTTGCCAAATGCAGAGATTACCTACATCACCTGGACATCGTCTAGCTGTCTGCTGCTACATATTATATCCTTTTTCTATTATATCTAATAAGTTTTAAAATATAACTAAGTAGAATAGTAACATTCCCTTTTTAAATAATAGTAGAATACCAAGTAATCTCTCCATAACAATATATTTATTCAGCATGCCAATCTAACATTGGTTTGAATCATCATACAAAACAAAAGTACAAAAATATATAAAGTATAAGGACGTTATTTACAAAACATAATATAACACATATATAAAAATAATTATACAAAAATAAACACGAGGTCTATTCATTTACGTATTCACTAATGGTATAAAATGCCCTCTCCAATAACATCTCTTTTACGCGCTGTTTGAAAAGTTTAGAGCAACCAATTGACCGTACCTCGCTCGGAAGACTATTATAGAGTTTTAGACTCTTTAATGCCGGAGATCTTTTTGTTAGTGTTAATTTGTGTTGTGGAATTGTCATAACATTTAATTGTCTAGTGTTGTGCGAATGTATTGTCTTATACGATTCAAAATCATGTATGTGTTCCTTAATGTATGTCAATGCTTTGTAAATAATAATGCAGGGAAAGGTCAATATTTTTTTATTTTAAATGTTTCTCTACAACTGGCTCTATAAGGCAGATTGAAAATTAATCGTATAAAACGTCTCTGTAGAATAAAAACTCTTTCCCAGTTGGTGGCTACGCCCCAGATAATAACATTGTAGGAAAGCACTGAGTACACCAATGAATAATAAACGTTTACTAGATCTCGCTGTTTTAGGACATTATTTAATTGTAACATTGCATAATAGGTTTTGTTTAATTTCTTACATACACTATCTAGCTGGTTTTCCCAACTGAGATTGTTATCTAATATTACACCTAGTACAGACGCATTGTCAGTAAAGTCTTTGTTTATATTTGTGATAGGCTTCCGTATATGAAAATTAATGATTTTTGTTTTTTGTTCATTTAAAATCAGTCTATTTTTTACTACACCAGCCCGTCACCTCTTCAATAGTTCTATCAATTTTGTAATTAATGTCATCTAACGTAGTGGCCTTTACAATTACAGAAATATCGTCAGCAAATAAAATAGGGAGCCCCTAGTTATTCTTTCCGGCAGATCATTGATGTGTAATAGGAATAACAATGGACCTAAAACTGAGCCTTGCGGAACACCTACATCAATGTCAAATTCAGATGACTGTTCATTTCCCAATTTAACCACTAGTTTTCTGCATTCTAAAAACGACAATAACCAATCTAATGGAAACCCTCTAAATCCCATAGCATACAGTTTCATCGCCAAAAAATTACTATCTACGCAATCGAAAGCGCATGTCAGATCAAAGAAAATACCAACTACGTAATTATTAGAGTCCAAAGCACTGTAAATACATTCCAAAGTATGAACAAGCGCGGTCTCAGTTGACTTTTGTTTTACGAATCCATGTTGGCTCGGGTGGAATATTCTATGTTTATTAAGAAAGTCAGTTATCTGATTATAGACAATTTTTCAATAACTTTTGAAAACGAGCTTAGTATAGAAACAGGTCTATAATTTCCAATATTAGAGGGATCATCTCGTTTGCACACGGGTATAACCAAAGCAGTTTTTAAGGCTGATGGAAATTTTCCTTTTTCAAAAGATTTGTTAATTACGTGAGATAAAACATCTGATATATCCAAGCTTATTAATTTTAATAAGTAGTTGCTAATTTTATCAAAACTAGAAGATCTTTTGTTCTTTAAATTACTTATACAACTAACTACATCATGGAAACAAGTTGGTGCCAAAAAAAATGTATTTTCATGCATACCCGTACATTGCAGTATATGCGAACGATTGCCAATTGTATCTTCCTTTTCCAAAATCGGAATGTGAGATGACTAATATAGATATAAATTGTGAATTATGACCTACACTTACAATTCCTGTTTGAATGTTGATTCATTTAACCGAATCCAGAAAGTTCGGAATGCATGTTCAGGATATATTTATGAAATCAGGAAATATGACCACATATGTTATTAGCTAAAAGACACTAATTGGATGAGTGTGAAAAATAGAAGAGAATTCGAAAGTTTGACACTACATATATCATAAAATAATTATCTATAAGACCTTGCCATATCTTTGTAACAAAATTCATAACCTCACGATTCGTTTCCGTAGTCTTAATAGTCTTATATTCCCACCATCATACAGGACATCCATGTAAGAAAATCTTTTGCGTATTGCATTTATAAAAAATACAACACTTTATCAGTTCATTTGAAATCTTGTTCTATTCGCCAATTTAAAATAAAGCTTCGATCACTGTTAATATCTCAAAGCGATTGATATATGTTAGTTATATTTTATATAGTATTTCTATTTTGTAGTTTGTAGGCATTATCTTAATTAAGAAATTCTTATATTTTCAAGGTTAGACCAAATCAGTTTAAACTGGGTCTCACCTTTATTATTTATTTTATTTTTATTTGATATTTGTTATGTATATTAGTGGTACAGATGGCATAATAAAGACATATTGTTATTACTTTTTGTGTCCTTCTCCTCCGCTTAACCTGTTTATTTTCGATTCCTCCCCAACCCATGAGTTGCAGGCGGGGGAGGGTGTTACCGAGAGCAATACTATTATTATTATTATTATTATATAAGTTAAATTAAAAGTCCCGGTTAAAATTAGCCACCCTGTATATGATATCAAATAATTCAATACTTCTCTTTACAAATTTCTTTAAACCGAAAAGATTCGTTGAATCAATCTCCTTCGATTTTACGATACTTGCATTAATTAACTAACGCTAATTAATAATTAGGTCACATTGAAAACGTGTGTAACACTCGGTTGATATTAGCATCGACAAACCATAGAGTTGCCTTTAACCCCGTTTCAGTTTGCGGATGTACGCTATTGCTGGAGATATGTACGCTGTATTCCTTAGAGAAGCTGTAAACGCGCAAGATCTTATCCGCCTTTACGGACAGTGGTACTGTTAGTTCGATGTAGCTGAAGATGCTGATGTGGTCTCCGACTTTGCAAGAGAAGGGCTTTGTATCCATTACATTTTGCCTTGTAAGATCCTAGGATTGTTTGAGACCACAACACCAACTGCAGTGGGGCAAGCCCTAGAATGGTCTCCATAGCAGCCGTCGGCGTCGAGGACATAGCTCCCGTAACACCCAAACAGACAAACCTTTGAAGACTTGATTTACAGAGAAGCTAAATATTTTACTCATGGCAGTGTATAAAAGAATTAGAAGTTAATTTTGCTAAAATTGGAGGCAACTATATGGATCCAGCACGCTTCAATCAATCATTATTGTTCTCTTTGTAGAATATTTTAAAAGAACAAACAAAATTGCGTTTGAACATTCAATCTCCTTGTATGTATGTACATACTGCTGTGGCAGGCTTCCCATTTTTCGCGAGTGTATTTGGAGTTGCATATTTTGTTTTGCTTAAATCTGCTGAATCATTGTACCGAGAATTTTTCACAATAATATTTAAGTTTGTATAAATTTAGTTAAACAGTTGACTGTATGATTTATTTAATTTAGTGTTAAGTTTTTTTTTAATTAATTTCATTCATTTGAATGTTTAATATTCGCTAGTCTAGTTAATGCGTTTTCTATTAGATTTTGTCGGTGATTTATGCGTTGTTCGTATTTTTACGACCGCGCTGTTGAATTTTGTCAGGCTCAGGCAGTTCCTTGGTCGACTGTTAGCGTGAGTAGACGTATTTTTGTAAATCATTGTGTTGCCATTTTGTAATTCATTTTAATATTCTAACTTTTCACATAAATTGAATTTTATATAGCCAATCAAGGAATCCAATTAGTAATAATTGTTAATATATTGATGTGTGCACATTATAGATATAAGATCATTTATTATTTTTGTGCAGGAAGATATATTTTAGTTGCAATTCTCTCATTGTAGTTTTAAAGAGTTAATTTTTCGTTATTCTATTTTGCTGATTCAGTTCTATCACCTCGTTTGGGTGAATAGAAGCCTTGTGCTTGCATTTAGTTTTTTCTTTTGTGTAAATTTACTAGAAATTGTCCACGCTTTTATTTAGTTTGTTTTAATTTGAAACCACATGGATTGTATTGGTAGAATTAGAATTATCTTCCTGAACAAACAAATCTTTTGCTTTGTATAGGAAATAGCATTGTCCTATTGTAATTTTAGAATGAAGTGCGGTTTTTATATTTTGGCCAGAACCTTCAGTTCACGGTTGTTTTTTCCTGCCATTTTGTAATTTTACCCATGTTAAAATAAATTTTGATTGTTAATTAACGTCTTTGAGTTGAAAATTCTGTTCTTTTATTTTAAATTAAACCTTTTCAATTTTTGGGGTAATTAAGAAAGTCTGATTTCATTCACTCACAATTTACTTATTTTCGTGGTTAGATTCAAGTTTTAATTCGCGAGGGTATCTCTGAGATTAATAAAATAATAAATAATAGTTAATATTCCGTTTGATATAATTTTTTTTACATTTTAAAATTCATTTAATTCAGTCAGTACACAGCAATACGTATTTTTCCTAGTTTATGGTTTGGATAATTTCGTTATATTTGTAAATACCCATAAACAATTAGTGCTTCAGAATATCTCTGGAGAGAAAAAAATATTCTGATCATGGCTACGTTATGTACGCATCTGCTCGACCTTGAAACATTGAAACAACACGATTACTTTGCCACATGTACTGTTAAACGCTAAATTACTTAGGCAAACTTTATTATATGCTACATACCTAATACTACATAAGTAAAAGTATGTACAAGTTGATCCACAAACAGGTTATCTCAAAAATCCTAAGTGCCCACTAATCTACTAATTGTGTTGAATCAGGGATTATAAGCATAGAGTAGAAACTAGCTATAATAACAGAGTAATCTATATAATACGTTCATACATATGTATAATATACTTACACAATTACTATACAGGAAAAAATGTATGTGTTTATTTATTTCAATAAAATCCATACACAATTACATATATTGATTGTGATAATAGCTTATATCATTAAGAGTATAATGGGTATTAACTTTAAAATAAACACTTTTAACTGATTGCATTATTATAATAATGTATTATGCATATATATTATGTACGTTAAATCTATAGATACATTACTTTATAACCAGTACATCCAGCATCTGAGAACTCGACACAATAAACGTATTTCAATGTCAAGTGTGTAATAGCCGATTGTACAAATATTTATGTTGTTTAAATATCGCGTGTTGGTATATGAATATATGAGAGCCAACATGAATGTAGGCAAAAAATGTACGTAATGACAGTGCAAACAAACCCCGGGGCTTATTAACCTGGTTAGAGCTATTAATGTTATGGAAAGAGAAGCATTACAGACTTCCTTCTTCGCAACGAATCCCGTCAAAAAAAAAAAAGTATTTGGACGACCATCAAGGACATGGTGTATACATACAAGATAGAAATTAACACCTTTTCTAGTTTTTATTTACAATATTTTGTTGTCGAAAGATCGACTAAATAAATTGAAGGATTCCTAAGCGATCTTAATCATTAAAAGGTGGCAAAACTTATAACTAGCAGTTTTTTTTATATATGTATCCTTCACGAAGGAATATCCTTCTTGCAAGATTTTGAGTGTCTATGTGGAAAAAGAAACCATTCAGTTGTCTAAGCATCACCTTTTGATGGTAAAACTACGCCTGAAAGACAGTAGGTATATGTACTACATTTTTAGAGTTGATAGTGAATAAAAATTTCAAATTTCACGATCCTTGTAAAATGTTAATCAGCAAACTTAAGAAATTATTTTTCTGGATGTAAAGTTTTAGTATTTTTAAAAAAATCGTCAAAAAACTAAATTTTAAAACAAACCAAAGTATACCTATATACAGGGTGTTAGGTAAACATGCGGCAAAAATCAAGGGCTTATTCCTCGGCCTATTCTAAGAATATTTTGTCCTATGATTTTTGAAAAACTTCTTCGTTTCGAAGATACAGGGCGAACAAGATTTGCGACAATAATATTTTATCATCAAAAATTACATGTAAAGATGCTCAATCTATAATAAATATTCAAAATGGCTATCCTACAACCTGGATATAAGCATTCAATCTTCTCGTCATTGACTGTCGAACTCTTTCAAACACACCAGGGTCGTTTCTAATTGAGTTACACTCAGCAATTATCCGATTTCGCAAAGCGTCCAAATTCTTCACTGGAGTAGCGTAAACTATCACTTCAGAGATCTCAGAAGAAATAATCTAGAGGGTTTTAAGTCGGGGATCGAGCAGGCCATGCGTTGTGGTCACACGGCTCGACCAACATCCCAGCGATCTCCCGTATGTTGCTGTTAAAAAAAATTAACGGAGCAACCAAAACTAAAAATGTGGTGGTGCACTATCATGCATAAACCACATTGCAATTCTTGTCGCTTATGGTATATCCTCCAGCGGATTTTTTAGACGCATATACAATACTAAAAAAAAAAACCATATTAGATTAGGTACATAGAATGCATACGCGCACGTGCGTATCATCAACGTTTTCATTCGTTTGTCCGTTACATGTTATATATAGTTTATAATAGTATACGATTATGGCAGATTAGGGTTAACTGTGTAATTAATTGTCGCGGGGTGTGTTTTAGTTTTTGTGGTGACTACGAGGTAAGCAAAACTTTGAACATGTCATGGCATTTATAAGATAATTGGAATGCTCAATATCGCTATGTACGGAAATCGTTTAATAATATAATTGTAGGAATTTTATGCATCATATATGTACTGCATCTACCAGATAAATTGCTAGTTGATTTGCTTAAGAGATTCATCTCGGTAGATAAGCGTCATAACCTCAAATGGAGGTTAGAATACGTTGTGTTGTTTGATTGTTTGTACGTAGAATGTTTTCAAATATTATGAAATAAAGTAAAAATAAGTATCGTAAGTATTAGAATGTAGCTACCACTCCAATTATTGTAAATGCTCCAAATGAATTAGTAGGTGTTGATAATGTTGTACGATATTTTATTCATGGTATGATCTAATACAATTGGCATTGTTTTAGAGGCCACAAGGAAACGCCATGAGAGCGCCACTACCGAAGATATGAAAAAGCCATAGGGTTGTACCTGGCACCAGCCAAGGCTAGACTAAAAATGAGTATTTTTCATTTTATTGACTTATTCAAATAAAATGATAATAAATACGTTTGTTTTTTATTTAGAACACTTCAATTAAATAATAGTGATTAATTTGATAAACCTTCAGTATGCCTTAAAAGATGCCGGAATTATTGATTATTAACTTGTATGGTGAGTGTGAAAAAACAAGTTCTTGCCTTTTAGACAACTCTATGTATGTTTCAACTTTTCGTCATCGACGTTATACATTCTAAATAACCAAGAACAATTTTAGTCCATTTTGACAAATTAAATTGATTGCATAAAAAAATCTCAATTTTCATTTAAATAATATTTTACAAATATTTTAGAAAAAATATAGCGCTTACATTAATTTTAAAATATGGAATAAATATTTTAATTGAATATTTTATCTATATTTAGAAAAATATGAAAAATATATTCAAAAACCTCTCACGAAAAATATTTATAAAATATATTTTTAAAAATATCTATGTAATATTTCTGGCTGTTAGGGAAATTATTAAATTACACAAAATATTTCTCATTTAACCATTGTCTTACGTTGAAGATCAGAATGTCGGAATGTGACACAAACATTAAAGCAAATTACAGAAAAATTTCCCTAACATAACCTCAATACCTACATAAAATTAATTACATAAAATGATAACACATCCTTACGGCGTCATTAGAATTTAGAAAGCTGAACTATAGGAAAGTTATAATCTCTCGTAAAACGAAACGAAAAAAAAAAAAAACTTCACCCCGTTTAAGATCGACGCCGTATTTTCACATCCGGAATTTCAGACTGCATCTTATACTACACGGTAATTCTGCGCGCGCTGTATAATTTTGCATGATTACTCGGCGACTGCAGTTTAAGTAGTACACTGAGCCAATTTAATATAATTTCCGTGTAAATTATACTCTCATATTACCCCCCAAGTTTAATTTAATAAAGCGGGGGACTAGTTCTTAGGATCGTCTCTTAAATACGCGGTATATATACTTACAAACACATTCCTTTAAGTATGTACGTGTGTGTTGTACAATAAGCGGTATCATGATTTATACTCTTAATAACTTCCTTCTATTCTTTAAGCATAAATCAGGCGGTCATTTCTGCGGTAACCGAGTATAAAGTCGAATGGATATTAATCGCGAAGAAGTGGAATGATCCCTCAAGACAACGGTTAGTCACAGCGTCGAAAATAGCTTTCAATAAGCGTAAACCCACAAGCGAAAACAAATCATAAACCCTATACGTACCAACAAAATATAAATATGTAATTTGTAAGATTAAAAACTGTCGATGACCTCAGATAGATATCAGAATATAAATAAATACCGAAGCGCAATATCTATTCTGCTTTTCATCGCACATTTTTTTTTAGGTTATGTACACAGTTGGCCGATTTTGGCAAACAAAAATATTTTATTTAAACATTATTTTTTCGAAAAAAGAACTAAAGAAAATAAAGAAAATTTGGAGATGTCACTTAGATTAAATTGACACATTGATAATGATCGATCAGAATGAAATCTCAGGCATTATTACCACTATATCATCCAACACTTGTGGAGTTGATTGAGTTAGTATTGAATTTATTAGGATGTGTTGTCCGTGTATCTTACCAATTATTACACATATCATTAACTTTTGGCTATTAGAGGGCGTCTTTGTTTAGTCTAGTCTAGTCTAGTTTTGCTTACCTCGTAGTCACCACAAAAACTAAAACACACCCCGCAACAATTAATTACACAGTTAACCCTAATCTGCCCTAATCGTTGTATACTATTATAAACTATAACATGTAACGGACAAACGAATGAAAACGTTGATGATACGCACGTTCGCGTATGCATTCTACGTACCTAATCCATAGATGCATAAACAATACTAAATCATATAACACCGGCACCGTAATGAATGAGTGTTGTGTTGACCGTTCGCAACTTACAAATATTACAAATAATATAATACAAAACGCAGATATTATTAATAGAAAAGTTAACAGCGCTAACTTAGATACTAATAAATCATATTAGATATATATTATCTAATTTAATCTTTAAAACTATCATTTCAAATAGGTACATACCTACTTAATATGTATGCATATTTTACCCATTTTATATTATTCGTCCTACGCACCAAATGTACAAAAGCAAAAATTCAATCTTTTTTTTTTATATGAAATAAATATTTACAGAAATACGAAGCAAAATATTCTTGCAGAGTTATGAAAAATATATTGAGAAAACATTTGAATAAAATATTATTAATGCTACATAACATAATATTTTTTTAAATGTTTTCCTAATATATTTTCTATGATATATTTTATGCATATTATATTAATATAACTAATATTCAAGAAAGATTTAATATTTTTCAAATATTTATAAAATATGAAATTAATATAGTTGGTCACTGGGGTAGATCATCGGCTACTTTTGTTGATTTTTAAGGTTTATTGGGCTCGAGGGCTCTTCTATTATTTTTTTTTCAACAATATCTATCGAATAGGTTTCAGCGTGTGAAGATACAGGATAAATTGTCGGCTTTGGCTTATGTAAATGCTGGCGTGCCACAGGGCTCTATTCTTGGTCCTCTTTCATTTGCAATTTATACTTCTTCTGTGATGTCATCCCTGAAAACTTCTAGATATCATACGTAAGTCTACTATTCTTTTTTCCCTTATGAGTTGGATACTGCGGTATCTTTAATTAATGAAGGTTTACAACTGTTGCTAGAAACATCCACAAATCATTGTTAGTTTTGAATTCACAGAAATCATCTGTAGTGGTTTTTGGTTGTCGCAACAGTGATTTGAAAAAATCTATTCAGGTTAAGATTAATAATGATGTGTTGCGTGTTGTTGATGAAGTTAAAAATCTAGGTCTGTATTTGGATTCACAATTACGCTTTAGAACACACATTTCTAAGTGTGCCCAAAGCTCGTACTCTGCCTTAAGACTTTTGTATCTTCACAAATCGGCTATTGATAAGAAAACTAAGATACTATTATGTGATGCCCTGGTATTATCGCAGTTTAATTTCCATGTCTTGATGTTCCTACTAAGCAACGTATACAAAAAATTCAAAACTCTTGTTTACGATTTATCTATGGTCTGCCTAAGTGGAGTCACGTAAATTGTAAACTGCGCGAATCTGGTTGGTTAAATGTGGAAGAACGATTTAGATTAGTGACTACTATCTTCTATCATAAAATCTTGGTTACTCACACACCGCCATATCTCTATAACAGAATCAGGTATCGAACGGATGTCCATAATATTAATTTAAGGTTTAGGCACTTAATCGCAATTCCCCGTCATAGGACAATCTGTTCAAACGAAGTTTTTCGTATGGCAGATGTTGCCATGTATATAATTCTATCGATGAACATATTACCAAATTGTCGATCCCGTCATTTCAATTTTACTTTAAGAGGGATGTGCTTGGGTGGAATGTGTAGCGTGGTGAGCGAGTTTGTTAATACATTTGAGAATGGAGCAACCATTATGTCAATATGTTTTAATTTTTTTTTATTTTTTGCTTCTGCTGCAATATATTGATTTGCAGTTTGTTAGGTGGAGCAATGGAAGATCAGGTTTTGAACTTGAATTGCCCCCACAGGATTTCAATGTGTCTATTTTTTTTCCTTTCGTTTTTCATTCTGTTTCTGTGGACATATTGAAATAAAGTATATATTATAAAGCTAGCTGTGGCACGTTTTATGAGTGATAAATCGTCGAATCATATAGTCTGTTTTGCAATTATGAGATGATCATTTTTTTGAAAATATCTTTAAGTTTAAGCAAGTTACAAATAGATTTGGAATGAGCTTTGTTACGATTATCGAATCCTTTAAAACTTTTTCGTGTTAAATAATCGACATAGCAATGGTAAATGTCGAAATTGGCACACAGTGTACTATCATATAGCTTTATAATTGTTAGAAACTGAATTATTTTCCTTCTGCAACATATAGTTTATATCCGACTTTTCCCTTTTCTCGACCTGCATACGTATATGTACGCAACAGCTCGATAAGAGCAATCGTAGGTTGGACGATGCACGAAGCTAGGTGAGAGCGCATTGCAGGGTCTGAATTGTGCCGCTTTTGTTGGCTGCTGTTGGTGTGCGGTTCATTGTCCCGTGAGGTCGTCCACCTTCCACTAAAAATACCACTTCTCTATGATGTGCATCGCGTTTTCGTCTCGGGAAGATTTAGATTTAGAGCTGCGTATATACAAGCTTGATTCTATAGGGATGAGGTGATGGACAGTTGACGCATAGGAGGAGGGGACTTGGAAACCGGAGAATCCGGCCCTGCGCCGTCGTGCAGTTAGGCAGGCATTTCCGGAGAGTATTATTTGACCTTCGATAGATGTAGGTACCTAGAGGAATTTGGTGAAATCGGATTGAAGGGCATCTAATGTTGATTTTTAGAAAATCGCAGTTTTTCACGTAAAAATTTTTGATAGAATGCAGGGTGGTTTCGCAGGTAAGTTTGTTGAAGTGCTCAATGACTACGTTTCTATCTTTTCTATTCCATTTGTTACTTTATTGCTCTATAGATCAAGAAGCCTTAAGGTGAAAGATTTGGAAGTACCCTAACAGCCAGAAATATTACATAGATATTTTTAAAAATATATTTTATAAATATTTTTCGTGAGAGGTTTTTGAATATATTTTTCATATTTTTTTCTAAATATAGATAAAATATTCAATTAAATATTTATTCCATATTTTAAATTAATGTAAGCGTTATATTTTTCCTAAAATATTTGTAAATATTTATATGAAAATTGAGATTTTTTATGCAATTATTTTAATTTGTCAAAATGAACTAAATTGTTCTTGGTTATTTAGAATGTATAAAGTCGATAACGAAAAGTTGAAACATACATAGAGTTGTCTAAAAGCAAGAACTTGTTTTTCACACTCACCATACAAGTTAATAATCAATAATTCTGGCATCTTTTAAGGCATACTGAAGGTTTACAAATTAATCACTATTTTTAATTGAAGTGTTCCAAATAAGAAACAAACGTATTTATCATCATTTTATTTGATAAAAATAAAAATAAAAAATAAAAATAATAATAGCCAATAAAAATGAAAAATACTCATTTTTAAGTCTAGCCTTGACTGGTGCCAGGAACAACTCTATGGCTTTTTTCATATCTTCGGCAGTGGCGCTCTCATGGCGTTTCCTTGTGGCCTTAAAACAATGCAATTGTATTAGATCATACCATGAATAAACAACATTATAACACCTACTAATACATTTGGAGCATTTACAATAATTGGAGTGTAGTTACATTCTAATACTTACGATACTTATTTTTACTTTATTTCATAATATTTGAAAACATTCTACGTACAAACAATAAAACAACACAACGTATTCTAACCTCTATTTGAGGTTATGACGCTTATCTACCGAGATGAATCTCTTAAGCAAATCAACTAGCAATTTATCTGGTAGATGCAGTACATATATGATGCATAAAATTCCTAGAATTATATTAATAAGCGGTTTCTGTACATAGCGATATTGAGCATTCCAATTATTTATAAATGCATGCATGTTCAAAGTTTTGCTTACCTCGTAGTCACCACAAAACTAAAACACACCCGCAACAATTAATTACACAGTTAACCCTAATCTGCCCTAATCGTATACTATTATAAACTATAACATGTGACGGACAAACGAATGAAAACGTTGATGATGCGCACGTGCGCGTATGCATTCTCTCTACCTAATCCATAGACGCATAAACAATACTAAATCATATAACACCGGCACGTAATGAATAGAGGTGTTTGTTGACGTTCGCAACTTACAATATTACAAATAATATAATAAAAACGGAGATATATTAATAGAAAAGTTACAGCGCTCAACTTAGATACTAATTAAATCATATTAGATATATTTATCTAATTTAATCTCTAAACCATCATTTAAATAGGTACATACCTACTTAATATGTATGCATATTTTACCCATTTTATATATTCGTCCTACGCACCAAATGTACAAAGCAAAAATTCAATCTTTTTTTTATATGAAATAAATATTTACAGAAATACAAAGCAAAATATTCTTGCAGAGTTATGAAAAATATATTGAGAAAACATTTGCAATAAAATATTATTAATGCTACATAACATATATATTTTTTAAATGCTTTCACAATATATTTTCTATAATATATTCTATGCATATTATATTAACATAACTAATATTCAAGAAAGATTTAATATTTTTTAAATATTTATAAAATATGAAATAAATATAGTTGGTCACTGGGGTAGTGATTAAACCAGTTGGGCATTTATTCTATAATATTTCGGCCAAAAAAAACTTCCCTTTTGGATTGTATGGGGATTTGTTATAGTCATGGCTTGCTACGAAGCAAAATGCTATTTTGTAGCAGTTGACAACTGTTAGCAGTTTGAAGCAGCTGTTCAATATTAAAAGAAACTGCTACTTTTTGTAGCAGTTTCCTGATATAGTAGACAAGTGCTAATGTTGTGAAACATACATGTATATTCGAAGCAGTATACAGGGTGAGTTTTTTATCTTGAGATAACGGAATATCTCTAAAACACTGCATCAAATCAAAAAAAAGATATTAATAAGATTTGTTACAATGTAAGGGGCTCACCGAATGGCGCCGAACTCCACTCCCCCCCCCCCAGAGTGGGAGGGGGGAAACTTAGAAATCTTAAATTGGAACGCCTATAACATAACAAATCTTATTAAGATCTTTTTTTGATTTGATGCAGTGTTTAGAGATATTCCGTTGTCTCAAGATAAAAAAACTCACCCTGTATATACAAAGGGGATAAAGGGAGCATCTGTTTCGATCCGTGAAACCATCAGAAAAGGTCGACGAACTCATTTAAGTAGTAAACTCGACAACTGTCACAAATCAACCGGCTCCCGATGATGATAACATTCATCATTTATGCATGCTACTGGTGTTTGCCGTATTGTAATATTGTATTCCGTATTATTATTGTGTTTCACAGACATCGTGTGCGAGCCAACGCGACGACATACACACTTATTTATAGCGTAATCGCGAAAATTGCACAATATCTGCGTGTATATATCAGAGATATTTATGTACTTATGGTATAAAATGAGAGATCGCATCCTCACATTAATAAACGGGTGTGAATTCTAGCGCTGTGCGTAATTATAATGAAATGATAAAAGAAAAGGTTGCAAAATATGCTGTAGTGTACCTACACACTATCTTCTTGGATTTCGATATACACAGAAAACAATAATACAGTCACTGTTATAGTTGTTAATCGTAGGAAAACACAGGAGTAACATTTTTCTTGTTTTATTCGGAAGCATACCGACTGACATTACTTAACGTACTTTTAACTAATTAATACTCATGGAAAGACCATAAACATAACGCCATACATTTGCGCCTGCGCGCATACTCATTTAACGTACGAAATTTAAAATTAGATATGATGTAACAGTCACAACGCCAACAATTAAAATTATACGGAATAATGGCTGATTTATGTAGATATCAGTTGGTAGATATCATAATTATATACACAGAGATTCAAAATGATTGTCAATTTCGCTCCTATAGACATAGTAACAGGGTGTAGGTATATTGCCGCTGTGTTGTAATGAAGGTTGAACTAAGTCAGTGTGGAACATAAGAAAGTAAACGGATCTGTTATAAATAAGGAAAACGTAACCTATATTTGAACTCCCATTATATAAACGACTATGGATTGGTGTTTCTGCTTGTAAAAATGAAATGTAATATTTAACTTTACTAAATTATGATTTTACAATTCAGTACTAACTGGTGTTTAACTAAATTTATTTATTACTTAAATTATAACAAACAATTAGTATAATTTAAGTGACAAAACTGCATCGTTCTCTATGGTATGCATGTTTTATAATCCTATTTTTTAGATAGCCGAACATGAGTAATCTGATGGGGGTAGATCAGGCGATCTTGTTGGCCATCTTTGTGCTCTAACGAACCTGTCAGCAAAAAACTGTTGAAGATATTGGCAGGTTGTCGAGCAGTATGTGCTGGAGCATTATCGTGCTGAAAATAACTGCTTCAAGCTCATTTTCTAGTAACTTGTAATACACATTCCAACATCTGTTGGTAATGTTGGGCTGTTACAGTTTCCTCGAAGAAATTGGCCTCTTATTCGTTCCCTGGACATAGCTAACCAAACTCCAACTTTTACGGGATGCAATTGCGTTTCTCGAAATTCGTGTGATTTTCTACAGACCAGATACAATAGTTTTGTAAATTTATATCAATTTCTGTTAGATGAAACCAGGCTTCATCCGAGAAAAATGATTTGTTTAGCAAGTCATCGTCCCTTAAATTGTTATTAAACAATGACAATTTCTAATCGGCTATGTGATCTAATGGATATAATTCCTGTACCCGTAGAAACTTTATAGGGATGAAAATGAACTTTCTTTTGACAGCTCATTGCGCTGAAGTGTATGATAAGGCTATAAATTATAAATGTAATAAACTATTTCACTTAATGTTAATATTGATTTTTTACCTGTTTGTTGAGCTATTACCACAGATAAACTCCCTTATGTTCTTACAGTATTCAGAAATACTATTGTTGGTGATATTAGATGTAAATATAAACGATTTGAAAAAAATTATAAGATAAATAATCGAAAGATACTACAACACGCACGCCAATGTCGCTAAATGTCAAGAAAATTCATTTAAAGTATGAAATTTGTATGTAGCTAACTTCGCTCATTAAATTAGTAATAAGTATAGATAAATTTTTCCGGAAAACAGTTTTTTTCTTACGACAATCATTTTGAATCACATGGTATTCATTTCCGATGTATTAACATCTTTAATGAGATGATATAATTGACTCATTTGTAACATCAATGTTATTTTCTAATAGAGAACAGAGAGGTGCTATCGACTCAAAAAAAGATGACATAGGGAAAATAAGCCATAAAGAGACATAAGGAAAGATACATCTCCTTTAATCTACCAGCGATTGCGCATGGGTAGATACTAAGAATTATTTTTTCGTTGAATTCTGCCCCGACAACTATAAAGTCAAATTCTACGAATAAATCTCTTGTGGCCACTTTGTCGCATAACATCAAGGGGATTAGCTTTCTTTTGTTACTTATTTTAGCCATCGATTGCTCGCGTAGTGTTTGGGCGGTATACTTTGCAAATATGATCTGCATTTAATTACGTAACCGTGCTGTGCCGTGTTAAAAAATGATTTAGAAATGTGTTCTTGTATAATTATTAGAAGAATTAGAATTTTCTAAAGCCTTTACTTCTATCATAAAAGATTATTTTAAGTTTAGTTTTATAAGAATTTCTTAATACGGGTGTATAAAATATTAGACGTAAATGCCAACTGAGAATTTACGTATATTAAAATTGTCACCTTTATTAAGAAAACATGTTACTCCTTCTTAACGTTTTAATTCTATTATTTTTTATGACGGCGCAAATCGAATTGCACTTATTGGAATTTTTGCATAAAATATAATAAAATATTGCCCTGCCATGCCGTATTAAGAAATTCAGAAATAAGTATGTTCTTATTATATGAAAAAATAAATATGTTGAAGCCGTTATCTGAAACACAAAGCTTTTTAAACTTTAGTTTTGTAAGAATTTCTTGATCTAGATGTATAAGATAATAACTGATAAACTATATTTAAAAAAAAAGAGCATAGAATATAGGGAAAAATGTCGTACACATTTATTTGAAAAAATTGTCCAATTATTCTTTCTTAATGTTGTATTTCTATTGCTATTTATGGCACAAATCAAATTACATTTATTGTAATTTTTGCATAACATAGATTAGATGTTTTGACTTTAAAATTTTAAGAATTAAGATGCTTCGACTTAACCGTCATGAAGAAGAAAAAGCTATTATACGTAAAATTGTTTCGATAAACCTATTTTCACAAGAAAAAGTATTATAATTGTTTTGTTCCCCTATAGGGATTCTTCCATAGAAAGTTTGTTTCTTCAATTGAATAAGAACTAAGCAAGTAAAACGCTTGTTTTTCAATTACTTTACCTCTAATATATGTTATAATTAACTAAACTAGTAAACTGGCATCGATATTCGTAAAAGTAAAAAAGATATATAATGACTGCACATTTATTTATTGCTGTAACAATAAGTTATATACACCTTATTATAACTGAAATAAAAGCAATGATTGAATCTAAAACTACCTATAAAAATATAATAACTAAAATATAAGAAAAAAAAATACGAAAAGTAGGTATATTATAATAAAATTTCCACGTGAGTAAGAGAATTAAAAATCAGAATTATCATATAAAATTCTTTAGCGAAAACCACAAAGATTTTAATTCTGGGAATGTAAATCGCCGAAAAGGTAGCGGCATCTTTGTCGAGCACCGTAAAGGGTATTATCTTTCGAGACGATAGTTCATTGCGTTGCGAATTATGATGGCATTGCGTTTAAAGTGGATATGTTAAAATTATAGCTACGAATTCGTTTTACCAATCGCAGTCGTAATTTTTTGAGGTAATTGTACATATGTACTTAGGTGTTTATCTTTATTATATCCAACTCTTTCGCTGTAACTTCTTTTATCAAATAAAGAATGTTTTTATTATTATTAATGGCTGTTTTCTATTCCGATGTTTGGGTATAACATAACTAAGAATTTGACATCTGGTGTTTGCTTCGGTATACATATTTTGCTAAAAATGCGCTTGTTCTAGAGATAGGTCCTGCTACTAGCGAGAATCAGAGCGAAACATCAGCTCGCTGGTTCGCATATAGCAGAAATAAAGCAGTCCGTCTATTCCGCCACCGCGGAGTGAGAGAATTATTATCTCTGTTTACATAATCGGCGAATTCGCCAGCAGGCCGACGGCGTATATTTTGGTATAGGCGGCCGGGTTCAATGACATTTTCCGCGCGCAAGCGCCTCTATCCTATATACACTTCGCGCGCACACACATCGTCCTACTGCGATTTTCCGTACCGTAACTATGTAATAAAACAACGCCGGAGTTTCTTGTCGACGGCGCGATGGATTCGCGAAAAATCAAATATCGCTTGCCGACGGCTGGCCTCTCTTGTAGTTTTAATAATAGAATTTACTGCCGTTTTTTTACGAGTTCTTTTTTGCTAACCAACGAACAGAGGGTCCTTTTGTTCGCGAATAGGAAAATGAGATCGAATACGAACGGCTTCAGCTCTAAAAATAATGCCTCTGTGTATTTATTATAACATCGTGAAAGAATCGATTTGCTAACTTTTATAGTTTTGCGGCAGTCTAGATGTGTTCAGGGCGTTTTTATTTGGGAATTAATGTAAATGGGGTAAAGCGAGACAGGTTTTATGTTTACGTTTAATAGTATAGGGCAGAGTTGCGCAATATTCGAATAAAGTTAATCCGTGTGATTATTCGGATAACTACAATATTAGCTATAATTCACGTATAGAATCAATTACAAATGAATGTTTATTTATAATTGATAAATGTTTTGTTATGAATTTGTCCTAGATTCTACATTAGTGTGTTCACACAGACGACTTTGTAATGTTGGTAATAGTGTTTAATTGATAATTTGCGAAAGTAAATATCAGAAAATTAGTAACATTTAAATTCATTTTTTTGGTTAAGTGCACTGGATAATTCGTCGGATTAGCCTTAATTCATTCCGTTAAAGTAAACAATAAGATATTATACAAATATTTATCTTAAAGCAAGTATGAATAATATCTGTACTTCATTATAGATATATACATCCAAACTAAGATATGCATTTCATTTAATTACAATTACTTTTCGTCCAAAGTAATATTCTTAAGGAAGAAAACAGTTTTTCGGTAAAACACCAGGATATTTTCAAATAAAACACACATTTTTCCAAACTATACAATTAATCCGATCTCTTTTTCCTTTCGTGTATTTTTTGTATACTTTTCTAATTTTACAAAATCCAAAAATCTTTATTTTATCTTTACCCGTAGTCTTGCAATTAAAGATTAATTAATATTACAATCTTTAACATCATATCTCATGAAATTAACATTTCTGCATTGTTTCATTTGTCCCTCTACTCACAGATGTCGCTCAAATATATTTCATTATTAAACAATTTATTTTTATTAAAATAATTGCTTAAATAATAATAATTTTAATTAAATAAGACATAATTTACATTTTTAGAAATAAATTTAAACGTGTTCCATTAAGGAAAAATTATATAAAATTGTCATAAAGTTTTCTGTAAAAAGTAATCTATTCACTGTCGCACTGATTCTGCATCTGTTTTCTAGATGTCGCTCACATACATCACTGCATCGAACTTTATTTTAAAAGTTAATTGTCAAATCTAAATGCGTTATTAGACAATGTTATATCAAAAATTAGTAATGTTATATCACAAATTAGTAATGGGATGCTTACGCAAATTTAAGAATAGAAAAATCCTGGATTAGATATTTTATGATTTGCTGTAATGTAGAAATCTGTTTTAAGAATGTTTAATTGTATGCTTCGCTAACAGATGTCGCCTTTATACATTAAGTGCTTTGATAGGCATGAAGCCACAAGATTGTCAATTGTCAAGACCTAGGCAGCTCTAATCATATAAGAATCGAACACCGAAAAACTTAATGCATTAACACCTGTCAAGTCGAAGTTCGGTATTAGCAATTGTTTATATTTTCGAGATAACGTATATAGGTGTACTCGAACGTAAGAGAATTTTGCAAAGGTAATGCCACTTTTTTTTTGTTTTTACAATGAACATTCATACATTTTCTGATACCTCATCAAATTGTAGAAGGGACAGCAATGACAGCATACATATTTAGACAGCTCACATTACTTATAACCCTAAATTTCCTTCTGATATCGCACCTGAAAATTGAAGACACATTTTTTTTATTTTACCACCTCAGAGGTGAACTACATAGAGTCACAATTTTTGAATTATTTAATAAATACAGTTTCATATTTTTGCCAATTCTAATCTGCTGTCATTTCTTAATAATAATGTCAGATCAGGTACATATATGGGCTTGCTTTTTTTTTAAATATAGCACATTCCCGGCAAATATGTTGTAGTCTCGGATGAAGAATTTTGGCACATTTCATTTGTTCATGTTTTTATTACTTATTAAAATGGTAGTGTCGTCCGCATATCTTTATGGGTAATATGATTAGTAATTAACAAATTAATGTATTTCTCACTGAAAATTAACAAATTGTTAATTTATCACTGTAAAAGGTTGCAATCCTTGCATAATTGCCGTTCTGCCGGCCTTTCAAGATCTAATACCGACATATGTTCGGTTAAACGCTCAAACTTACATCTCCTCTTGGCTTAATTGGTAAAGCACTCGTCCGGTAAACGACAGAATGAAAAATCCCTCCCAATTATTATAGTTAATAACAGAAATACATTTATTTGTTATTTTCTCACTGTAAAACCGCTTCCAATCCTTGAATATGATTAGTGTTGTGAAAGAATGTAGAAAGGACGCTGATGAGTGCATTATGGGTAGCAGTTAGAGGAGTGGTAAAAACGATAGTTAACAAGTAACGTGTGTTTTATAAGGAACCATGTCAAAACCTATATAATTGTACTTTATATAACAAATATATAAACGGGACAACGTGGTGGTTTTATTAAATATAAAACACGATACAAAACGATTAGTAATGTCATTCAAATACAAAATAAACAGAGTGGGCCCCAAGATTAAGCTTTGTGGCACCCCACAATATACCTGAATTTAATCGACGAGATTTTCAAAACAAGTGTAAGATTTTGTCACTTCATATTAGTATATTTTGACTCAAGTAAAAGTATTTTATTTAGTATATTTTGATTTACAACCTTTGATAAACAGTAATTTAATATACTTTACCTCTTAGGTGCCGATTTTAATTTTACATTTTCAATATATTTTAACATTTGAATATCTTATATCGCTGTACTTTTTTGTTTGTTTTTTTAATGACAACTTCGCCCCCTCTGTATTTGACACTTCGATACCTCTCTTAGTTGTCATAGTAACAATGTAAATATTTTGATAGCTGATAGTTTTAAAAGGAACATTAAATATTTGAGTAATAAAAAAATTAATATAAAATCCTTGTAGAATTTTGTGAATGCGTTGGTGCTGGATTTGTCACTTCTACTACGTTGATGTGTTTAAATAACAAAACACATAAAACCCTTTTTTTGTAATTTCACATATTTACATAGTAAGATATTTACAAATGTATTGTCGCTTGAAATGTTGGTACAGAACTGCTTATTACAATATGGTTTTGAACTAGTAGTCCCTTGTTACACTGACCATTTTCCCTTGCTGGGGTTACAATTACAAAAGTGATTGCGTGTGGTGTACAAAGAAACTCTAGTGGTCGTAAATTACAAAATGAAGAGGGTGCCTGACAGAATAAAGAAAGAATCGAAAAAGGGAAAGATGTCTGCACTATTAACTTCTTAGAACTGAAGGAACCTAAATCTAAATATGGGGACGTAAGAAATTTTCCCTTGGTGGGGTTACAAAAGTGATTGCGTGTGGTGTATAAAGGAACTCTAGTAGTCGTAAATTACAAAATGAAGAGGGTGTCTGACAGAATAAAGAAAGAATCGAAAAAGGGAAAGATGTCTTCACTATTAACTTCTTAGAGCTGATGGAATCTAAATATGGGGACGTAACAAAACTAAACTACAGAGTCGGGTTAGGACAAAACAAATGTATATAATTCTGTTCTAAACAATCCTTTTACCCAATTGCTTAATATCTGTTATCAAAAACAGTTTTAATTGATTTTTTTTTAGTTATTTGTTCTCAAAGTCCGATTTGCAAAACAAAAAAAACAAGATGCATTAATAATGATCTAAACTACAGTCTGTAAGATATACAAAGGATTAAATCAATTACAAATTGACTTTTTTTTTAAATTTAAAACAGCAAAAAAAAATTACTTACCTTATTATATCATTGGAACACATTAGTAATGGTCTATAACAGATTCCAGGTTTCATTTTTTTTGCTTCTTCAGAACTCTAGTCAACACACACAGGAAATACAATCAAATACACTGTAAGTACTTTATTTTCCGTAATCTTATAATTATTTTAATTATAATGGACATAAAGCGAATAACACTTTACAACTTCACTTACCTTTTTTATGAACAAAAAAAAAACAGCAAAAAAAATAGTGGGGGGTACTTACCAGATCATGATAAGATGTTCCAAATTTATTGATGTAATCCGTGGTGTCGTAAATTTTTATTATGTTTTCATATGTTTTAAGCTCCCTTTCATAATATGCTGAATTGATGAAATTCTATTTTGCCAAGTTAAATAGTTATTAAAACTGAGATTTTTTTAAATTGGTTTTTCAGGGGTAATTAATTAAGAGATTTTTTTTTTGCAAAAATGAGCGATAATTCTTTTTATTTGTATAAATGAGGGTAATAATTTAACAAAATAGTAACAAAAAAAATGGAAGCTCTCTCTCTCGGATTCAGTGATTTCATTCATCGTCATAAGCAGTCAAATCTATTTCGCCCGTATCTTCATTGGTGATCAACTCCATGATAGCTCTATAGGGAAAAAAAAATTTAATTCAATTTCATTCTAAAGGGAATAAAATCGAATTTGGCCGTCATAAATGCGAAAAAGAAAAAACCTTGGCAGTGACAGGATATTAATGGAAACAAAACAAGCAAAATCCCCTTGAAGATATCAAAAACAAACACCAAAATTAAATTTAATAACTCTAACTAACTAGGGGTCAACAAACGTTAAATACTGGGAACGATAAAATTTTAAAAATAAATATTTGCCAAGCCAGGAGATTCTCGTGTTATCATCATGAAATATACGCATTTATTTTATGTCTGTTACAGATAAAAAAAAGAAACATCATCACGAAGATTACACGAGATTTTGCACTTACATCAAAGTTTTGATCTCGGGACTTGTCACCGTCCAATCCAAAGGTCCCGGATTGGAGATCTTGAACTCCAAGAACCAATTCATCTGGTTCCTCAGCTCCGATATTAGGGACATGGTACTTTCCGAGCATTTGAACCGCAAATATCGATTCACCGAGATGGAATTGACGCCATTCTCTTCGTGTTGAGCGTACTGATCGCCGAAGAAGATCAAAGGTAGGGGATGGACCATCGTGGCGTCGTGGATGAAATCGCAGGCGGATTTCAATCGAAGGAAGTACACCAAAAACGGGGATTCGTACACCGTCACCTTGCTCAGCACCGATTTCTTGTGCAGATTAACTCTTTTATAATCGACCGTGTATAGCAGACTCCGGAGTTTCTTCATCCTGCCGAGGGAAAGAGCTGAATTGGATATTTTATAATCTGCTGTAATGTAGAAATCTGTCATGGAAGTGTTTGATTGCTTCCTTCGTCGACAGATGTCGCCCATATATATTTTACAAACTCTATTATCAATTTCAGTGGTTTTAATAGAATAGAATATCTTTATCTTTTATTCGTGCGTGACACATTCACCCTTATGTTGTATCACAAACATTATGAATTAAAGACACGAGTGGATGAAGGTGTTATCACAGTATATACCCTATCCAGTAATTTCACTAAGCGTCGGCGCCTTTGATGTTTTGTCTATCAATTTAAGGAAATTCGCGATGGCGTTTGGCGGCTATATTTGCAACTAATAATTGCAAAGTGGGTACGACAGTAATCTGTATACTGGAACGGATTGACAATTGACAGAAAATCGCGTCGTTAGTTGGTTCATAAAAAGTAATTTCAATGAACAAATAGAGCTAGCATAATTTACGCGCTCAATATTAATGGAATTGATAGAAGAATACTAAAAATGACATAATTTGGTTAATATTAACATATATATTAAAAACCGCAGTAAGTAGGGCTTAAAATTATACATAGGAACTGATAGGAAATATATTCCGTTACAGAGAAATATATACATATTCCTAAAAGAATCTGTTTTAAAAATCGTTAATCGTTTGTTGCTTTGCTTTATAACTTCGTCAGAGTTCACGAATAAAATTTACTTTCCTGAAAAAAAAAACAAATGTGGAATCTGTGTCTTTAGTATTTTATTTATTACATACTAATCGTTTTAGCCAATGTGGAACACATTTATACCTTGTATTTATAAAAGGATTAAAAAACATACTGAAAATTACATTGAATTTAATGATAATTTTTCTAAAATCGGTTGAAGGAAAACAATCACAGCAGGATTATCACAAGTAATTACAAATTATTAAGAAAATTATGCTTGCGGAGTAGCTTGGCACAATAATATAATTCATGGGGGAATAAGTACAAGAAAAGTTTCAATATCCTTTCCCATTTAAAGACAACTCGTAGTAGCTTGAAAGCATTTGTAGTAAACCAACCAAATAATGAAAATGTAAGTATTTACAATAATTGTTAACAACTATTTCTGGTGCTGCAAAATAAAATGTTATTTTATTACGACTACAACATTTTTACATTTAATATTTATAAACATGTATTATAAGAAACAACGAAGCAAAATTTTAACCAACATTGTATTTTTACTTACATTACTTCATCTGGAGGTAATTGAAAAAAATTATATTCTTTATTATCTTTGTGATACCTCCTATCACAATTTGGCACTTTACGCTAGGCATTGTGGATTTATTAATAACCTATTAAATAACTATAAAGCTAAATTGAAATTTTAAATAAAGAAAACAACTATATACGCTACTAAAATACTATTAATAAAGTTGTATGTTAAAAATAATTAACTACAACAACTACTCTAAAGGTTACTGTTAGAAATAAGGTTTATATGTTAGCAAAAAAATAAGTAAAGATTAAAATAAATTACACCAAAGAATACTGATAAGTAAACCTGGAAATAAGAAAATATATTGTGAACGCTTGAATTGAATACGCGTTCAATTACGGAATATTCTGTTAACAGCACAACATCAATGTCACCAATAACGTTGCTAACAACAGAATGGAACGTCTTCGTAGGTTTGATTTTTGTTTGTAAACAAATTTAAACAGTTTTAGTTACAATTTCACCCACCTATGCGACACCGCGAATTTCCTTGGACGCCATGTTTGAAACCCATGTTACGGGCGATGTGAAATTACTGGATAGGGTATATACTGTAGTGTTATGTTACAAAATCCAAACTTTTTCAGAAATTAAGTTTTTTTATGTAATTTTTCTCAAAAGTACTGTCATACCTTCATACATTCACAAGACTCGAGTGTTTTTAAATTTCTGGAATTTTCGATGGTGCCATGTGAGAGATGGGTACAAAACACCTTGATTCATGCAAAAAAGAAAGTTTTTAAAATGCGACATAGCACCTTCATCCACTCGTATCTTCAATTACGTTAATTCAGTCTGAAGTCGTATGCTGTATCCGACAAATGAACGTTATAAAGTAATATGCACATTCTTTACACTACGAAATATGGAATAAAATAACGTCATACGATCCCTTGCAGGTAGTTATACGGATAACAGAAATTTATAAACAAAAGTGAGGTTAAAGGTTACTGATTGTGAGTTGTGAATGGAAACGAGTTGATTTTCGAAAATAAATAATGATTTCAAGGACTTGCTGAGACTTTTGGTTTACTAGAACAACTTTTAGCTGTTAATTAACAATAATAACTGTTAAATTAGGCAATCAAAAGGTACATGATACAAACAGGTTGAAATAGACCTGACTCGCAAAATCATTTAAACTACTTTTTAACATTTTCGTAAAATTATTTATAGATTTCCTTATGATACGGTGCTCACATAACAAATACAACAACCATTCATCCAGCAATAAAGATAAACAGTAATAGCACTAAAAAGAAGAATATTTGTTCAAACATAAACATTTTCAAAGTATATTTATTGACTACGATTTTAACTACTTTTACGCACAAGAAGTGTGTGGAACAAAATTTTTATGTGGCCGTAGAAAAATCGGTTGTAATCCGAATAATTCTAGAAGTAAATAATAGAGTAAGTAGCCAATATCATACACTTACGAGTCAAATTACTATACTAATTCAAGAAGAAAGCATATTATTTTAAATAAAAGTATGGAACTTCATGTAAAAGTATTCGAAATATCTGTCATAAATGTATATATTTATATTATTCTACAAACTTTGTTTTTAATAAACACAAAAAAGATTTCTATTATTCAATTTTGACTATGGAGGAATACTAGCTTTCAAATGGGAGGTGGATGTATATGCCAGCCTTATATATACTCCTTTCACTGATACACAAAGTTGACCCAATGTTTTCTGTCCCTTGCCAGCACTTTCCCGCTGTTCCAATCCAACAATCTCTCCCTCAAGCGCTAACCCATCACGTTGTTCCACTTTTTACACGATCTCCCTTTTATTATGTCTTCTTCTGCGGCTATGTTTGCCTCTGATCCTCCATTCGAATTAAGATATCCAAACCATTTTAAACTGTTTCTCTATACTATTTGGTATTAGTTCCAAATTGGTTTAAATCTGTTCTTAGTACCTCGTTTCGAACTCTGTTTATCCGTTGTCTCTCTTCCTCGAAAGGTGATAATAAAAGAGAAACACTTCACCTATTGATTCTAACCGGGTTTTACTTCACATCACCGACTATATATTCAACATAACCTAAACACACATCTTCTATGGGACTGTAAAGCGATTTGTCTTAAAAGTAACCTTAATTCATCATACTGAATTGGCGGGAATTAGAATTTTCTATTGCATTTAATTTATTAGTAACATCCTTGACAGCGTTTCATTAGCAGCATGGACTTCTTTCAAATTTTTTTGTGAACATTTTCTAGAAAATCAAGAGTGAAAACTACCTAAAGATATCGTGGTTAATTTGCCAGAAAAATATAAAAATTTAGGGTGCTGAATGTTGCTCAAAAAAAAAGTTATTTTCATCATTAAGTGTTTTTTTTTTTTTTTTGTATTTTTGATACTAATTAAACATTCTAGTATTCGTTATGTCAAGATTTTTGTAGATATCTATTTTTTTATAACTTCTATTTAATGAAATTTGTAAATTAAATTATTTATCTGCTAGCAGCGAAATATGATTATAATTCTAAATCTAGACGTAATGTAAAGATTTGGTTTTTTGTTGTGCCTTCAGTTAAAAACTGTAAGAATTTTAAGAAAAAGAAAAAGAAAAAAAAAAAATTGGAATACGACAGGAATCGATTTTAGGCCCAATTCTTTTTCTTATTTTGTCGTAAATGATCTTCAATTGGGATAATAATTTTATCCTTTATACCAATGATACTACTCTTGTAATTACTGATATTAACAATCAATAATAATAATAATAATAATAATAATAATAATAATAATAATAATAGGCAAATTAAACTTAATTCATTGATAAAAAATTAATGTGTTATTATTAATAACTCTAAAAATAGGTGTATCATATTCTACCCTTATTGACTACAAACAACAAAATAAAATTTTCATTTAAACCTTTCCTGAATAATATTTTTAACTAATACGAATACCATAAGAGTTTTAAATTTCAGTTTAAACGTATTTTGATGACAAGTTTGTATTGGGCATATGATTCTTTTTTATTACCTATAACTTCAACTAAATAAATTTAACTTTGTATAATGATATTGTCATTATTATCTTCATAAATTCAGTTTTTCTGCAAATATAGACAACAGAATATCCTCTGTCTTGAGAAAAATTAATTAAAACATTTGAAAGAAAAATCACTAAATATTCAAAATTCCCGTGTTAAACAATACCAAATCAAATAATACCAACTTACTTTCTAGTTACTTACTTACTATTCTTATAAACATTGACACTTGCTGATTACATACTAGTTAGCAAAAAATGGCAGTTATAAATAATAATAACAAATATAATAATGTTTTTTACGTGTTCCAACACTAAATGAATTTAATTTTGTATATAATATGGTCATTATTATATTATTATCTTTATAAATTTAGCTTTTTTTTCCGGGAATATATACCACAGAGTGTCTTCTGTCTTGAGAAAAATGAATTGAAAAGATTTGAGAGATGAAATCACTAAATATTCCAAATTCCAATGTTAAACAATACCAAATCAAATAATACCAACTTACTTATATTCTTATAAACATTGACACTTGCTGATTACACACTAGTTAGCAAAAAATGGCAGTTATAAATAATAATAATCTTTTTTACGTGTTCCAATACTAAATGAATTTAATTTTGTATATAATATGGTCATTATTATATTATTATCTTTATAAATTTAGTTTTTTTTTTCTGGGAATATATACCACGGAGTGTGTTCTGTCTTGAGAAAAATGAATTGAAAACATTTGAGAGATGAAATCACTAAATATTCCAAAATCCAATGTTAAACAATACCAAATCAAATAATACCAACTTACTTATATTCTTATAAACACTGACACTTGCTGATTACACACTAGTTAGCAAAAAATGGCAGTTATAAATAATAATAACAAATATAATAATCTTTTTTACGTGTTCCAATACTAAATGAATTTAATTTTGTATATAATATGGTCATTATTATATTATTATCTTTATAAATTTAGTTTTTTTTCCGGGAGTATATACCACAGAGTGTCTTCTGTCTTGAGAAAAATGAATTGAAAACATTTGAGAGATGAAATCACTAAATATTTCAAATTCCAATGTTAAACAATACCAAATCAAATAATACCAACTTACTTATATTCTTATAAACATTGACACTTGCTGATTACACATTAGTTAGCAAAAAATGGCAGTTATAAATACTAATAACAAATATAATATAATCTTTTTTACGTGTTCCAATACTAAATAAATTTAACTTTGTATACAACATTGTTATTATTATATTATTATCTTTATAAATTGAGTTTTTATTTAAATTTTTATTCTAAATATAGACAACAAAATGTCCTCTATCTTGAGAAAAATCAATTAAAACATTTGAGAGGTGAAATCACTAAATATTCAAAATTCCCGTGTTAAACAATACTAAATCAAATAATACCAACTTACTTATATTCTTATAAACATTGACACTTGCTGATTACACACTAGTTAGCAAAAAATGGCAGTTATAAATAATAATAACAAATATAATATAATCTTTTTTACGTGTTCCAATACTAAATGAATTTAATTTTGTATATAATATGGTCATTATTATATTATTATCTTTATAAATTTAGTTTTTTTTCCGGGAATATATACCACAGAGTGTCTTCTGTCTTGAGAAAAATGAATTGAAAACATTTGAGAGATGAAATCACTAAATATTCCAAATTCCAATGTTAAACAATACCAAATCAAATAATACCAACTTACTTATATTCTTATAAACATTAACACTTGCTGATTACACACTAGTTAGCAAAAAATGGCAGTTATAAATAATAATAACAAATATAATAATCTTTTTTACGTGTTCCAATACTAAATGAATTTAATCTTGTATATAATATGGTCATTATTATATTATTATCTTTATAAATTTAGTTTTTTTTCCGGGAATATATACCACAGAGTGTCTTCTGTCGTGAGAAAAATGAATTAAAAACATTTGAGAGATGAAATCACTAAATATTCCAAATTCCAATGTTAAATAATACCAAATCAAATAATACCAACTTACTTATATTCTTATAAACATTGACACTTGCTGATTACACATTAGTTAGCAAAAAATGGCAGTTATAAATACTAATAACAAATATAATATAATCTTTCTTACGTGTTCCAATACTAAATGAATTTAATTTTGTATATATATATGGTCATTATTATATTATTATCTTTATAAATTTAGTTTTTATTTAAATTTCGGGAATATAGACAACAAAATGTCCTCTATCTTGAGAAAAATCAATTAAAACATTTGAGAGGTGAAATCACTAAATATTCAAAATTCCCGTGTTAAACAATACCAAATCAAATACCAACTTATATTTTTGTAAGCATAGACATTCGCTGATTGCACTTTAGTTACCAAACAAATGGCAATTACAAATAATAATAACAAATACAATAATCTTTTTTACGTGTTCTATTTATTTAATTAATTGATTAAAATATTTTTTCCAGGGCATTAGTTCAAAAAGTTTGTTAAACGTTCGAACATAACAAAAAAATAAGCGAGAACACGAAAATACTCACCGATTAATAAGGACATTAGGATACAATCCGGCGCATATCACAGCTTTTACGAGACTCATATTGTCCGAATTCCTATTGGATTCCCTGGCCTTGGGATCGATGTCTGCGACGAACTTCATATCGTAGAGGTACTGCACGAATTGCCTCTTCATGTTCTGTTGCAGTTTCAGCGTTTGCCAGCTCAGGAAGTTCTGCCAGCAGAAGCTTCTAGCCTGCGCCTCGGTGGCACAATCCTCGAACCGCGTCAGGGCTATGTGGTTGACGATGTGGTCGCTCTTGCAGTCGGCCGCCAGTTGGCATTTCTTGCGTTCGGCCACCTCTTCCTTGCCCAGCGGTAATTGAAAGGCGTCCTTGAAATCTAAGGACGCAGCGACGGATAATATCGGATCTAGACAGCTGAATATCGCTCCTGAAAAAAATATTCATTAAGAGACCTGAAGGTTTTCGAAATGTTAAATACTTGTTCACACAAAAATCTAAACAGCACTTGGACAGAAGACCTAGAGTATCAGCTTGCGTGCACTTTTGAGTGTTTCCTCGCAGTGACAAACCAAAGATGTTGCAGAAAGTGGATCCTTTCTGCAACATCTACAGTTACTTCTAAAACAAATCCAAATTTTTAAGAAAAATGATATTATCTCGAGAACCGTTCGAGTTAAATAAAAAAGTAGTTTGTGTTTTGAGGGTTTGAAAACAAGCAGGGCAAATTCAACAAGAGTGAAATTTTTTGAGAATCAAATGTAAAAAAAAAATGTTCCTCTCTCAAAGTCGATCCGGGAACATACTGTATATGGTTCTTGTAAATAATGTACATTGAAAAGAATTAATAATGGAAATGACGGAACTAATGAAGATGGCAATTAATAATAATAATATATATTTCCCAGCATAAATGAAGTACCTATACATAAAAAAAGGGATATGTCAAATACAAGAAGAAACCAAAATAGGAAAACAATTCATACAATACAAATAATCAGATACATAAAAGAAAGAAAGAATTTGAATTTGAATTTCACATTTATATAGACTAGTGTCAATGAGTTATAGTATCTTCTAAAAATTCCTTTATGGTGTAATATGGTTTATGTAGGAGATATTCTTTTAAGTTTGTTTTAAAGTTACATTTTTCTTTGAGTTCATTCGGCAATTTGTTATATACTTTGATACCCATACAGAGTACACTCTTATGAGTTAAAGTGAGCCTATGTATGGGTATATGGATGTCTATGGGGATGGGAACGAAAATGGAACGCCCGCCATTATACGAAGAGCTTTCTTTTGAAATAGAAGAATTCTTTCAGATGCAGAACTAGAACCCCATACCAGGATACTGTATACCAACCGCGACTCCACTTCTGATATGTAAAACTGAGATCAGTATATCTATGCTAAATACCTTTTAAATGCCTTAATTTAAAAATAAAGCTACTTACATTGGAAGTTATGTTATTGATATGTTGATCCCATTTTAAGTCTGAACTAAAAGTGAGACCTAAAATTTGAATGAAGTTTGTTCAGTTGTTGAACCTCCTATATGTAACTTGAGATCTTTTGTAGAAGTTGATGTGGCTACCGAAAAAGTGGTACATTTTGTTTTTGTTTGTATTTAATGACAGTTTATTTCCGGCGAACCATTCATCCAATAAACTGAGCAAATTGTTCGCTTCATTTTGAATATTTTCATGTGTCCCACTCACCAGGGCAGTGGTATCGTCAGCATAGATAGTTAAAAAGAAGTGTTCTATGAACACACTAATATCGTTAATAAAAATTGAAAACAATAAAGGTGATAAAACAGCACCCTGCGGTACCCCTATTGTAATTGGTAACGGGCCAGATTCGTACGTATGTCTTCCAGTACTATTCGATACACAGATCC